>PVJC01022043.1:0-27698 GCA_004026665.1 Murina feae | reverse complement strand
CCGCAAAGGGCCTGGGAAGCCCACCAAGCAGGCCACTGACCCCCCACTGCCTCTTTCCCACTCCCCGGCCCGCCACCTTGCTTTCCCACTTCCTGGTGCCCTGCAAGGGGTCTGGGAAGCCCACCAAGCAGGCCACTGACCCCCTGCTGCCTCTTTCCTGCTCCCCGATGCCCCTCCAAGGGCCTGGACAGCTGCCAAGCAGGCCGCCGACCCCCTGCCACCTCTTACCCGCTCCCCGATGCCCCACAAAGGGCCTGGGAAGCCCACCAAGCAGGACGCCGACCCCCTGCCACCTCTTACCTGCTCCCTGGCCCGCCACCTTGCTTTCCCACTTCCTGGTGCCCTGGTGCCACTTCCAACTGCCAGCATAGGCAGGCAGTTGCTACAGAACCCTTTGATTTGCTCTAGTTCTGTGGCTGTTGGCCTCCATCTTGGCTGGGTTAATTTGCATACAGCCGCTCTGATTGGCTGGTGGTAACGGTCACATTTGCATGTTTCTCTTTTATTATAGAAGACTAGAGGCCCAGTGCACAAATTCGTTCATGGGTGGGGTCTCTCAGCCTGGCTGGTGATTGAGGCCTATCAGGGGGCCAACCAGATTGAGGGAAGGAACCCCAGGAGGTTGGCTGGCCGGCCCCACAATTGGAACCTATGAAGGGGACCGGCCAGCAGGAGGGAGGGACCTAGAGGTTGGCCAGTAGGTCGGGCGGAGTGGGCATGGGAGGTTGGCTGGCCACAGGAGGTTGGCTGTGGGAGCACACTGACCACCAGGGAGCAGCTCCTCCATGGAGCCTCTGCCCCATGGTGGTCAGTGTGCATCATAGCAACTGGTCAATCAGTTGTTCTGTTCACAATAATTGCTTAGGCTTTTATATATGTAAAATTCATGTGTGGGGGTATCCCTCAGCCCACCCTCTTGCAAACCAGGACCCCTCACTGCTAAATGTCCACCTGCTTGCTCCTTACCGCCTGCCTGCTCACTCACTGCTTGGCTCGCCGCTCCTTACCACCTGCTTGCTCACTCCTGACCACTTGGCTTGCCGCTCCTTAGCACTGCTGCAAAGGCAGGAAAGGCTCCCGCCACTGCCATTGCACTCGCCAGCTGTGAGCCCAGCTTCTGGCTGAGTGATGCTCCCACTGTGGGAGCGCAATGACCATCAGAGAGAAGCTCCTGAGTTGTGCATTTACCCTCTTGTGGTCAGTGCGCATCATAGCAACCGGTCATTCTGGTCGTTCCGTTGTAATGGTCGCTGGGCTTTTATTATATAGATAAGCATCTACCATCAGTGTAAACCTTTTGTGCTGATAAATTACTTTTCCATTAAAAAATAGATGTCTTGGGAGGGGGCGGGAAGGTGACACCTGTAATAGTGCTAATAAAAAAAAAGATGTCTTCTATTTTATATATATAAAAGCACAATATGCAAATTGACCAGATAGTGGAATGACTGGTTGGCTATGATGCACACTGACCACCAGAGGGGCAGATGCTCAATGCAGGAACTGCCCCCAGCTCACAGGCCCCGATCACTTGATAGGGCCTGCTAGGCAAGCTCTTGGTCCTTCCCCGCAGCGGCAGGCTCCGATTGCCCGATGGGGAATGGGAACTAGGGGTGGGTGGCGGTGGACGCAGGCGGTAAGGTCAGCTGCCAGAAAAGATCGGCTCTGATTTCAGGCCAGGCCTAGGGACCCTACCCAGGCACAAATTTCATGTGCCGGGCCTCTAGTATTCCTATAAATATTCTTATTTTTTTCTGAAATACATATGAATGTCAGGATAAAAATTTTTATCAGTATGCATTTTAATGTTAAAAGTTATATTACAATTACAATAAAAAGTAAATAAATTCAAATGTACCAAGAAATCATACAATGAATGAAAGAACACACCAATAAAAAACTAATGGGAGAAAAAGAGCAGCTCTAACAAATAATCATTTATGTGTGTGTGTGTGTGTGTGTGTGTGTGTGTGTGTATATATAGTATTTGTTTACCCTATAAAGAGTTTGTGAAAAAAGACTCCAAACTCTATAATATTTTGTCTAAGTTAATGAGAAACACTTGAATTTTTAACAATAGAAAAAAAGTACTGTCTATTATACCCATGCAAATAAAATGAAGATTAGATTATAATAATACAGTAGATTTTAGGACAAAAATACCTATAATTAAAAAAGCTATTTATATAAGATCAACAATATTTGTTCCAAAAATTTCTAAGAAAAACTTAGTTAAGTATTAGATGAAATGTTATGTGTTGGAGACATCAACCTTTATCACTGTCTGAGTGGAACAGTATGTAAACAAGATATAATCAAGAAAAGTTAAAATATTTGAAAGATAAATCCTGGTCTTCAGTGATTCTTAGTCTTTTTTTGGATTACTCTTCCTTTGAAGAATTTGATTATATATATGTGTATATATATATATAGAACTTGTCTTCAGACAAATTTTGCCAACAATTTCAGGTATTCAACAACTTCCTGAAGTTACATTACCATCCCCAAGTACACATTCAGATCATATTAGCTAGCCCAGCTGAGTGTGTGTCAACCCAGGAACCAAGAGACCACTGGTTTGATTCGCAGGTCAGGGCACATGCTGGGTTGCAGGCTTGATCCCCAGTTGGGGGTGTACAGGAGGCAGCAAATCAATGATTCTCTTTCTCCTTCTCCCTTCCTCTCTGAAATCAATAAAAAAAATTAAAAAAAAGAGATAATAGCTAACATTTATAAGCATTTTCCAAGTGCTAGGCATTATACTAAGCACTTTATATGCATTTTCATTTATTTTTTATAACAATGTTATAAGGTAGCTGCTACTCTTATCCTCATAACAGCCTATGAGGCCAACACTATCATTAGTTCCATTTTATAGATCAAGACAGTGAAGCTACTTGTCTAATGTCATACAGCTAATAAAAAGGAGAGATGGGATTTACATCCTTATCTCTCTGCTCCCAGGTTTCCAACTCTTAATCACTATGATACACAGTCTCTCAATAAGGTCTTTACAAATTAATTTAAAAAAGTTGATATACCTGAAAAAATATATAAACATATCAAAAAATATGTCCAATCCAATTTTGTATTTATATCACCCACATTGCAAAAGAGAATCTGAGTAGCACACACACACAAAATGAACATAGGAATATGTGTGTGCAGTGGGGAGTGAGGGAGATGGTGATAAAAAATTGAGAAGGAACTAAAAGTAGAGTCAGAACCAAAAATGGATATCACAAGGTCATCTATAATTGATGAGCCACATGATTGCTACTGACCAATACAGTAACCAGAGAAAGGAAGGATTTAATCAATAATGTTTTACTAGGTACTGAATTAGAGAAAAAGATCTTTTCTGGGGAGCATTGTGTGGACAATATCCTCAGCAATATTATACAATAACCAGAAGCCCAGTGCATGAATTCCTGCATGGGGCAGGAAGGTCCTTCAGCCTGGCCTGTGCCCTCTTGCAATCTGGGACCCCTCGGGGGATGTCCAACTGCCAGTTTAGGCTAGACCTTCGGGGATTGGGCCTAAATGGGGAGTCAAATATCCCCTGAGGGAAGTAGCCGTGTGACAAGTGGCAGGCGGCCAGGGAGGAGCCCGAGCTGGGGCTGGGTGCCACACTGCTTATGCTCATCCTGGCCTGCTGTGCCTGCCACCACCATTCAGTAGCACTGCCATGGAGTCAGGAGAGACTCCTGCCAGTGCAGCTGCGCTCGCCAGCCATAAGCCCAGCTTCTGGCTGAGTGGCACTCCCCCTGTGAGAGCGCAATGACCACAAGGGTGCAGCTTCTCCGTTGAGCGTCTGCCCCCTGGTGGTCAGTGCACATCATAGGGACTGGTTGACAGGTCATTCCAGTCATTCAGTTGCAACAGTTGCTTAGGCTTTTACATATATAGGATAGATGATTTTAAGATTTTACAAGAAATTTCTTACATATATCTCGATGTATGTTAAAGCATGGTATCAAAGTGTAGGTCAGAAAAGACAACTTTATTCAGGGTACAATATAGCCTTAGTACAAAACTCTGCAATGATCTGGATTGGGGTGAGGATAAAATGTAGACTAGATAGGGAGGGAAATGGACAGACCATACATACTTCCATTAGGTAATCTTTTTGGAAGTTAAGTTTTTGAATTTAACAATTGAGGGTTTATTTTCTCTAACTAAAACCTGGAGGGCAGAAATCTCTACATTGTTTAGTATACCAGATTCACATGCATGGACAATCAAGCAGAGAATAAAACTGATAACTTCTTATGGTAGCTAGAGGCCCTGAACAGGACAGATGCCTGAATTTTAGACTTCCCGCCAAAGTGAATTGAAGGAAGAATTTTATACAGAAATAGTATCTAATTTACACTATGTGTAATATGTAATATTTGAGACATGTTTGAAATCTAAAAAGCAAATTATCTGTGTTATTGTTAAATAAGAATATAAATAACAATGTAACAAGATTATAAGGAGCTGCCAAAGCAGTACTTGAAAAAACTTATTGCTCTAAATACCTTTATTAGTTTACAAAATAATACATGAAATATCTATATCAGAACATAAACATGGTATAAAGTAACCTTAAACATGTAAGAAAATAAAAAAATAAAAGAGCAGAAATAAGCTATTCAAATTGACAACAGCTTATATTTAAAAAGCAAGTTAGAGTTGCTACTTGAAAAAGGGAACCAAATCATACAGTTCTGTCCTAGTTGGTAAAAATAAAAAAGTAAAGATTTAAGAGAATTCAGATAGAGTGGTAGGTCAGATTTACTTGAGACAAATTATGGAGGATCTCATTTTTACTGAATATGTAGAAGGAAGGAGGGATAAAATGAGAAAAACAGAAGTCCCAAGTCTGAGCTTTAAGGAATGCTCTCACGGATACCAAGAAACAGTATCAGCGTGAAAAAAAGAGATGGCACATGGCTCAACAGACATTTGTTAATTGAATCAAAGAAATGGCTATTACTGTAATTGTTATAGATGTAAAAAAACAAAACTGAGCTTAGTGATTTTACAAGGAGAACGTGAAAGCAAGATGATGTATTCTTCAAATAAAGAAGTTTATGACCTAACAGTACAATATAATACTAATAATCCAGTATCTTATATTTACCTTTATAGGTATGTATTTGAACATGTCTCTGTAATGTTCCTGAATCCATGCACCTTTTAAATTTAAGAGTTTAAAAAAATAATAAAGTGAATACCATTTATATGATAGTTAGGGGAAGATGTCTGAAATAATCCTGGAGGAGTTATCAGACAAGCTTTTCTTCTCAGATTGGCAATATTACTATATTCAGAGAACTATCTATTTAAAAGCAAGTAAAAAACAAACTTAGAAAAAGTTATTTGGTAACCAGAAAAGAAGACCTTTAAAATCAACCACATCTATTTACACTTTATCACTAGACAAGCAAGACATACGCATTCTATGTTGCTACTATATTAAGTGAGGGTGCTATTGCTACACCAAAAGATTATGTATCATAATAGTAACTATTATTTTTAACACTTAAACTGAAGCCAGAATTAGCTAAAATACTTAAATTTAGGAACTAACTTTTTAGAACGTAAATTGAATAAAATAATTTTCCATATAAGATGAATAGGTTTGAAAGTTTAAGTTTAGTCTCTTCTCCCTTCCCCACACCCTTTCTCTCTTTGTAAACAATATTATATTTAGTATATACTAGAGGCCAAGTGCATGAATTTGTGCATGGGTGGGGTCCACCTGATGGGGGTCCATCGGGCTGGGCTGGCAGCAGGGAGGCACCATAGGCAGTTGGCCAGCTGGCCCTGCCTGTGATGGGAATGCTGGGGGCCAATTGGGGGCTGGGCAGCTGGGGTGGGCTGATTGGGGCCCAGATCAGGCCAGTTAGCTGCTACAGTGTGCATCAAAGCCACTGGTTGTTCCGGTCATTCTGGTTGTTCCACCATTCCAGTTGTTGGGATATATATATATATATATGTTTCTATACTTATTCTGCATTCAACTGACATATCTTTAAAAAGTCAAATGAAAGTCTCCACTTAAATTTAAAGACAAGTTGACTACCATACATTTAATTATAATACCTGACTTTACTAGGACTATATTAAGGATAACAACAATATGGAAATCTAAAAATATTTTAGAGAACTATTCTGTATAGGACACTATCTTGCTTATTTTCAGTAAATAGACAAAAATGCCAAATTAGATCATTTACACGTATAAACTCACATCCCAATAACCACATCTATCGCTCCATATCCAATGCCATATATATATACTGTGATGACTGATTCATGGCTCACCCACAATGTTAATCAACAACAATAGAAACTCCCAGGGTTCTTTGTAAATGGTCTAGCATTTGGTTTCTGTTTGCTGATCCAAAGTATAAGGGAGAATAAAGGCATTTATAAATTTAGTTACATGAATAACTGTTTCAAATATCATAGGGACTTCATATTATGGAGTGAAATAACATTTTCTAAACCTTAATACAAATAAATACCACTTTACCAGTATGGAACCTTAACACTGCTAACCCAAATGTATGTAGACATAATATGGTAATTAATGGCCACAATGCCACCCCTACACAGTAAATATTAAATTATTACCGTGGCTTTATATATTAGATTATTTGTGATACATTCATATAAATTTTGGTTTATTTCACTTAATTAGCCTCCAATACAAAAAATATAAATCATAGAAAATATAACATGCTTAGTATAAGCTTTATAAAAATCATCAGTTAGTGAACTGCCAAGTTTTGAATACTTTTTAACTTCTTGTGACCATTCCTTCATGCTCAAAAATGTTCCCAACATTCAGAATTCTTTAAAAGAATATATTATCTTCCCATTAAAATATGCTTCATATGATGATAACTTGAAGTTAGATTTTTAAGTGAAAATTTAAGAAATATACTTACCTTTGATTCGAGGTAGACATTTGCTGATGACATTTTTGTAATTTTGCATATATAACTAACTAAAGAGATGGCACAAAGAATAAACAAGCTATCATTAATTAACGCTCGAACAAACACAGTCCATTTCAACTGATTTTCTGGGACATCTCCATGGACTAGCATTGCACAAGTCAAGTTCACCACTAAAAAGATAAGGCTTGCCAATATAAAGCCCAAATGCAATAGAATTCTGAAAGAAAAAGAAATGGCTTTATTAGATATTTATAAAATAAATGAGAAAATAACTTTATTAGTGTGTTACTTTAGGTACAATAATTCCATCAGTTAAAAATGTTTGTAATTTCATTAAATACAAATTTAATAATCACTCAGTTACTTGAGTTATCGATGTTATAAAATTAGTATCTAACCCATTTTAAAATGGCATTAGATTTTAAAGCATGAATTTAAAAATAATCTCATATGGACTTAAATTCAATTGCCTTTCCCAGGAAGAATGTAGGATTATTTTAACACTAATTCAAGCAATCCTGAATTTTTCACTTTTGTAACTACTAACCATATTTTCATTGATCTTTCCATTCCAAGAATTACCAGGCTTTTATAATTTGCCTGGAAAATTAATAAACTACTTAAATTTAAAGTGATTATTAATATTAAGAGGTAAGGGAAATATGTTTTAGACAATATTTAATTTTATGAACTTCTGAATATCCATAGCAAACATTACTTTCAAACATGACTAAAGAACATAAGGACAGTAGAATTTCAAGCACTTATCAACACCTCCTCTTCTTATAAAGTTGCATATATACTATGCATACAGAGAAACTCTGAAACTGAAATGCTTAAAAACTTGCTCCTAAGAAAAATTAGACCACCTCATAAAAACTCTTCAGGTAAGGTGTGGCTATCTACATCAAGTAGCTGTAACAGCTATCTGTATGAAAGCAATCCCAGATCAGACACATTTATATCCCAAAGTAATATGATCCAGAAATTTATTTGGCATACTAGTATCTTTTATTTTGGATCTCTTTCAATAGTGGAAGTCATAAATCGTTGTCAGCCTTTGGCTATAGTTTAAGCAAGATAAATTGAAGGTAATGTGTAAAGTTATCTATAACAAGTGATGTTTGTCAAGTGTACATACAAAGTACAAAGATTTTAGTTTGAGAAGTTTGGATATTAATATTCTCTCAGATTAAATAAAACTACAATAATCAGATAGTTTTAAACCTAAAATATATCTTGAAATTATTAATATACTCTGGGGATTATAGTACTTTAGGAAACCAAAGCATTGAGATGTTAAATGAGTTGCATAGTTACCAAGTGTCGTGGCTTGAATTTTTGAGGGAAATCAGTACTGAAACATTAGTTATTTCATGCAGCTATACAATACATTGTTTCCCCAAAAGCATAATCTAACTCTAGTATTTGTGGACCCTATGAAACTACCTCTGACATCTGAAGCAGGAATAGAAAGCAGAGCAGCAAAAAAAAGGTATTAGGCAGCAATATAGCTGAAGAGGAAGTACTGTGGATTATTCAATTCACTTCCTATGGACTAATCTAATTTGATTTTCTATAAAACTGCTAAGGCAATCTTAACCACCATGCCCTTCAACCTTGAGAAGTTCACTGTGAATAAAATTTAAACCTTGCTACTCATGAAACTTACTTGTGTTTGTCAAGTTCAGTGGCACATCTGACTTTACATATAACCTATAAAGAGAGTACAGAAAAAAGTTTTGAAAATGTGTAATAGAAAATTCTTAAATTTGTTTTCATTTTGTATTTCGAAATGATACAACTACAAGTAACAACAGATAACAAGTAAAATTCAAATGTTAATAGAACCACCAAGAAATAAAAATAGGCAGATTTTCCAAGGCTTTAGATAATAAAGAATTTTTTCTTATAGGCTTAAATTTCTCTGTTTAAAAATATAAACAGAATTAATTCAGTTTAAACATGCATTAAATTTTTATTCTGAGGAGGACATTGTGCTGAATGACTTGTCACTGATTCTGAACTTCATTATATTACTCATGCTTTGCCCTAAAATGGAGCTACTTACTATAGCATTATGGCTGAGTGTTCTACAAAGATTATTTCCCCTAAGATGCAGTGAAGTAGTAAAAGGAAACAAGGGACCAAAAAATTAACACAAGGATGATGAGCAGATACCGTATCTAGTGTACTTTCTTCCTTCACAAAGTCTTGCAAACAGCAGATCCTCAAATACTTGTTAAACAAAGTAAAGCAGGTAGGTAAGAAGAATTTGAAATAAACATGGAAAATTTTGAGAGCATAGTGTGGAAGGTTCCTTACTAGTGAGTTTGTACTTTATTATTTAGATAATGGAAAAATATTGAAGGTTCTTATGTAGGCACTCTAAAATATGGGATTTCTTTAATCAGATATCAAGGTAAAGGCCACTACAAAGGAACTACATACTAGAAGCGGAAAGACCATTTATAAAAGAGTATTGAAATAGAGTATGAACTTCAGGAGCCTGGAAAGAGAGAGGAAAGTATAAAATATTATAAAGAAAAATAGTGTAAGTATTTGCTAACTTACTGATTTCATTCAAAAATAAGTTATTCAGTAACTTACTGAGTATACACTATGAAAGGTTCCATGGATTCACAATACAGTAATTGTATCTGCTCTTAAGGAACTCAGTATATGGAAGAAGTAGAAAAACCATCTATTTTGACATCTTGTGCTATCAATGCAAAAGTTGCGATTGTAGTATCTACAAAAGGGAAATATGAATTCAATCCAGGAAATGGTGAGAGGTAATAGAAAAGGGGAAAGACTGTGGAAAGGGTGAAGAAAAAACAGATGGGCAAGGAAGAGAGAGCTAAAAAATAGATTAGTCATAGAAAAAGTTGAGCAGCTTAGCCATAAAACAAAGAAAATATGGCCCTTGTTAAATTCTGCAAAAGGTAAAGAATGATTAAAAAAACAGCCATTGATTGGGTTACTAATATGTCACTGGATCTTGGAGAGAACTGTTTTCAGTGGAATGACAGAGAAAAGTGCAGAGTTAATCCTATATAATAAAAGGGTAATATGCAAATTGACCCTAACAGCAGAATCACTGGGAATGACTAGTCACCATGACACACACTGACCACCAGGGGCCAGACGCTCAATGCAGGAGCTGCCCCTGCTGGTCATTGTGCTCCCACAGGGGGGAGCTCTGCTCAGCCACAAGCCAGGCTGATGGCAGCCAATACAGCGGTGGTGGTGGGAGCCTCTCCTGCCTCCTCAACAGGGCTAAGAATGCCCGACTACAGCTTAGGCCTGCTTTCCACTGGCAAGTGGACATCCCCCAAGGACTCCTAGGCTGCCAGAGGGATGTCTGACTGTCAGCTTAGGCCCAATCTCTCCCCCACCCTGGGAGCAGGCCTAAGCCAGCAGGTGGACATCCCCCAGGGGTCCTAGACTACGAGAGGGCACAGGCCGAGCTGAGGGACTCCCCCAAGTGCACAAATTTTTGTGCACTGGGCCTCTAGTAGAAAATTAGACAACAAAGGCAGTGAGTATAAATTATATAAGATATATTTGAAGATAATACACCTTGGAAAATTTGTGTTGGGAGACAATTCTCCATGAATATTGCGTGTTTCTGTAAGGTCCAGGTCTTTTGAGTGAAGGGGTTTGCATAACAAACTTCCTTGAAAACTAGAGATAATGTCTACTTTAAGGTCAGAGGGAAGATTTGTTTCCTGACCAGTATAATGAAGATAGAGAACATTTCCTGCCTTGGAGACATTCCAGGGGAGTAGTCTCCTTCTCCCTTCTTGGTGCAAATTTGCTTACATTCCAGAAGCAAGATAAGGTGTGCCTGTCTATCTTTCTTCCTTATTTTGGAGTTCCCTTCCTGTAACACACCCTACTGCATACACAGGTAACCCGGCTCTTACTATATTGCCTTATAGTAATTGGTGCTTAGGATGTGTTGCAAGACATTGCTTTGGTGTGTGTGTGTGTTTAATGTTTTTATTGATTCAGAGAGGAAGGCAGAGGAAGGGAGATAGAAACATCAATGATGAGAGAGAACCACCGATTGGCTGCCTCCTGCATGCCCCCCAATGGGGATCAAGCCTGCAACCTGGGCATGTGCCCTTGACTGGAATCGAACCTGGTACCCTTCAGTCTCTAGTCCGATGCTCTATCCATTGAGCCAAACCAGCCAGGGCTGTGGTTGTTTTTGCCATGAGCAATAAATGGTCTTTTCTCTGACTCATGGCTCTTGTGTTTTCTGTCAGTATCCTATATAATAAAAGTCTAGTATACTAAGTGTCTGACTGTTTGTTCGACCGTTCGACCAGTTACTGTAATGTGCACTGACCACCAGGGGGAAGATGCTCTGAACTGGAAGGTTAGCTTGCTGCTAGCGTCAGACTGGGCAAGATGGGCCGGACATCCCTGGATGAATCCGTGCATCGGGCTGGTTTTGGCCAGATCCCCGCAGGCCAGGCTGAGGGGCCCTAACAGTACACAAATTTGTGCACAGGGCTTCTAGTATGTATATAAAGCTGTGGCAGGCTAATAAGCCTTCAAATAGAGTAAAATCCCAGACTCTTCAGTTTCAGACTTAATAATCTACTGATCAGAAATGAATTAAAGTACAGAACAGGAAATAAAGCCAATAATATTTTGAGAACTATGTATGGTACCAGGTAAGTACTAGAAATGTCATGGGGAACACTATATAAAGTACATGACTATTGACCACTATGCTGTAGACCTGAAACCAATCCTATGTAATAAAAGGGTAATATGCAAAGAGATCGAAGAGCAGAACAACTGAACAACCAATCAAAGCATAGCACACTAATGATATGTTAAGGCTGCTCAACCGCTTGCTAAGAAGTGCACTGATCACCGGGGGGCAGTTGACTAGTCGACCAGTTGCTATGATGTGCACTGACCACCAGGGGGCAGATGCTCTGACTGGTAGGTTAGCTTGCTGCTGGGGTCCAGCTGATCGGGACTGAGTGAAATGGGTCAGACATGCCCTGGAGCCCTCCCGTGGTTCTTCCCCGGCCCGATCGTGCACCAGTGGGGTCCCTCATCCTGGCCTCTTGCAATCAGGGACCCCTCAGGGGATGCGGAGAGCCAGTTTCAGTCTGACCCTGCAGGCCACTATCTTGGGAGGGTGTCCAAAGCAGGGCTTACGGTTGGTGAGTGTTGCTGTGGCAGCGTAAGCTTCTCCTGATCCGGACTGATTGGGTGCAAGCCCTTGGCAGGCACATGCAGGCAGCATTGGACTCAGGTTTCGGCCCGATCCCTGCAGGCCACCCAGAGGGACCCCACCCGTGCACGAATTTGTGCACTGGGCCTCTAGAACAAAATAATATTGAGAGTAAACTGTAATAAAAAAATGAACCAGAAAGGGTAAAATGATTGGGAGTGGGAGAGAGGAAGGGAGAATTCAATTGTTAAAGAAGGCTCTAGAAGAGGACAATTATCCCTGAAAAGGAAGACGCATCTTTCTGAGTAATGAAGGAAGATTATTGTAAAATAATCTACAAAGCTCTTTGTTAAAATAAACTTGTACATAGCATGGATACAGACATTTTCATATAGAGGCGATAGATGAGAATTTGGCAGATAGATTCTATTTTTTTCTAGTAAGCAGGAGGCAAGGTCATTTCCTGGGAAGGTATGTTAGATTTAAGCACTTGGAATATAGAAACATTTTGAACACAGAACTAGAAGGGTTACAAAAGAAAATACTGCATTGAGAAGCAGAGAGGTCTAGGTAAAATCAGGTAGTTGACAATCTAATAGAAAAAAAAGTGGATGCCATTATAAAATGCAAATAACTAGGTTGCATTTTCATTAATTTAGAAATGTAACATGGAACTATTGTAGAGAAATAAAACGTAGGCAAATGAACCACAGCAAAAAGCCAAGGGATGAAGACTATTAGACTGACCCTTGGTTCTAAATGCAAATGACATCAGAAAGGAGCTAATGGAGTGGGGTAAGCAGAAGGGGTAAAGTAATTAAAATATAGATGAGAGTGGAAATCAGAGAAAGGGACGCATTCAAGTTATATGAGGAAAAAGAGATGAGACTGGTCAGGAAGAACTGCTTCATTTAAGAGCTGATTTAAGAGGTGGGCATGCTGTTCGATGGCTCAAATGGAGAAAAGCTCCGAGAAGCCAGTGAATTGAGAGACAATGAGTGGGTTATCAACGTGGGCTTTGAAAAAGATCTGTATAACAAGAGACCAGTCCAGAAGAAAGTGCTGATTCATCCAGGAAAGTCAAAGTTATTATTACAGCCAAGGATGACCTAATCAGATGGCATAGATTTCAGAGAGATGATGATGGTATAACATCAGTAAGTAGTGTTGGGAAACATAAAATAGGCTGATTGTTCTTTCCACAAGTTGTGATGGAGGGTTTTTAAGACACAAATTGTCAGCTGGAAAAAGCTAGATTTCAGTGAAAGCATTTAAAAGGTTCAAATGAAGAGGATAGGGACATAGTGGGAAGTGTAATTCATAAGATTATAGGTCATGGGATGGGATAAATAATGGGTGAGAGAGGGAGCTGAACTGAATAAGGAAATAATTAAAAGTCAACTGTTACCTAAAATTTGCAAAATATGTTACAATGCATCACATAAACACACCTGGTACTTTAATCATATTTAGATTACAGTAAGGTTAAAAACAATGATCTGATATTAGATTCTAACTATTTTATAGAATTGATCCTGAGTAAAAAAATATAATATATAAATGTCAAGCAATTGTATCTTATTTGTTAAGGCAGTGAAGACTAGTTCATGAAACACAACAAACGTTCTTTATGTAATTTTTTTTTGAAGTTTAGAATGGTAAATAACATACATCTAAATGATTTTTCTGATGTCAATTGATGTCAGAGGGGCCTTATCTTTCCAGGTCTTTCTTAATACCAGAAATACTGAATAAATGGGCCATTTATAGAAAGGTATTCTTTATTAAAGTATGAAGAATTATACAGGTTAATGCATATCAAGTGTTTCATCATATGTATCTCACAAACTAGTAACCCCTAAGAACATACTTGATTTAGAATTTTTTAATTAATGAAGAATTAAAATACTGTTCATCACTAGAATACTTTATTTTTTAAAAAAATGTTTCTATTATTTTTTTTGAGCGAGAGAGGAAGGGAGAGGTAGAGAAAAGAAACACTGATTGTTGCCTCCTGCATGCCCTTTGCTGGGGATGGAGGCTGCAACCTGGGCTTGTGCCCTGATTGGGAATCGAACCAGTAACTTCTTGATGTATGTGTTGACACCCAACCATTGAGCCACACTGGTCAGGCAAGAATACTTTATTTTTAAATATTGAACCTATTTATAAGTTATCTGAAATGATACTTCCACTTAAAAATGCAGACTTCCATATTTTATCTATTTATTTCTTCAAATAAAGGAAAAATGAGAATATGAGAAATATATTTTATTTGTAAATGCTACCTATGTAAGTTTAATGAATAGAGGTATCACAAGATTTGAGGAAGAGTTACACTGGAGCTGTATATAATTTGCTGTCCCCCAGGGCATGTAGACCATGTTGCTTGAAGATGGTAAGCGCTAAAACACTTTTTTTTTTTTTAGACAGAGTGGAAGAGAAGGGTGGGGAAGAGAGAGAAACATCAATGTGAGCGATTGGTTGCCTCCTGTAGGTGCTCCAATCCTTGGGGTTGGGAAATGGAATGAATCTGCATCTGGGTCCAGGTACGTGCCCTCGATTGGGAATCAAACTGAGAGCCTTCGGTGCTCGGCCTAACACTCTACCACTGAGCCACACTTGCCAGGAAACTAAAATAATTAAAACTGATGCTTTCCTGGAGAATTTCTTGTTGTCAAGTTGATTTCCCACTTTTAAAGAATCAGAAATAGAAATTGGAGAACATATCTACATAAAATTTGGAATTGATGCAAAGATAAATTGTGGTGGACATAATCTCTTCTTCATGATGGATAGGCACATATATCCAAATATGTGGATTGCTTTAAAGCAGCAGTTACCCAGAGTTCCCATCTCAAATACTCAAGTTGGGAAGTAGTGCACCATTCCCAAGCTTACCATTGCTACTACTTGCATATAAACAGTGAGGCTTTAAGCTATTTTAGCTATAAATTGGAAGCCAGACTTTTCTCAGATGTTATCTTTCAATGTCTATCATATATTTTATTTGTACAAATTTTTTTTAGCCCTGGCTGATGTAGCTTAGTGGGCTGAGTGTTGTCCCACGCACCAAAAGATCATCAGCTGGATTCCTGGTCAGGGTCCTGGCTGCAAGCTTAATCCCTGGTAGGAGGAGTGCAGAAGGCAGCCAATTGGTTTCTCTCTCACATGGATTTTTTTTTCTCTCTCTCTCCTTTTCTCCTCTCTTTCTCTAAAAAAACAAAAACAAAAAAACACACACACAAAAAAACATTTTAAAAATATTTTTTATTTTTTAAAAATGTTTTATTGATTTTTTTAGAGAGAGAAAGGAAGGGAAACAGAGAGAGAAACACCAATCAGCTGCCTCCTACATGCACCCTACCTGTGACCTTTTGATGTACTGGAAGCATCATGCCCAACCAACTGAACCACACCAGCCAGGATTCAATAAAAATATACATTTTTAAATGTTTTCTTGCCCGGCTGGGTCAGTGGTTGAACATCAATCTATGAACCAGGAGATCACAATTCAATTCCCAGTCAGGGTACATGTCCAGGTTGCAGGCTCAATTCCCAGTAGGAGGCACGCAAGAGGCAGCTGACCCATGATTCTTATCAGTGATGTTTCTATCTCTCCTGTTCCTTTCCTCTCTCTGAAATCAATAAAAACATATCTAAAAAAAAGTTTTCTTTACAGCAGCCATTTCTTCTTTCTAGGATACAGTATGTTTTTGTCTCTCTCTTAGGATACTAATACTTTTTAAAATTTATTCTCTCTTTTTAGTTGGTTTTCTTTTGAGTTGCTTAAAATGATTTTTATTTTTACATATCTAATTTTGTTCTCACCTGAAACTCCACTAAAACAATAGTAAAAGGATTTTATTAAAAGGCATACAACAATATGTTTGAGTAGAATGGGAAAAGATAGAATAAAAAATGTTGGAATCCAGAAAGCAGCTGTGTGTGCAAAAAAGAGTTAATTAACATAAGCCTGAGACTGCTATCCTTCGAAAAGCCTGCTTTTCGGACCAGCAGGGTTGGTCCTTGGCTGGCATTTGGGAACTTGGATTTGGGAAGGATTCCCACCACTCCCTAAATAACAATGGTATTTCACTGTGCCTAAACTGTGCGACACCTGCTTTCCTTCTGAGAGTATGGAATTTTGGGATGTGTCAGGCAAAGAGTGCTTACATCAGGAAAACCCAATAAAAACTTTGGCACTGTTTCCAGTGAGCTTCCCTGGTAAATAACATTTCACACCATTGTCATAACTCATCACAGAAGGAATTAAGCATAGTTGCGACTCCACTGGGAGAGGACTCTTGGAAGCTGGTGCCTAGTTTCCTCTGGACTTTACTTCATCTCTCTTTTCCTCTGCTGATTTCACTGTAATAAACTTTCACCAGGAGCATCACAACTGTGAGTCCTTTCAGCAAGTCATCAAAGCTGAAGGTGGTCCTGGAGATCCCAACACAATGTGTGATTATCCAAGAAAGATGAATTCCAACCCAATCATGAGGAAGTTTGAGAACCAACCAGATACATGTTTCAGAATATTTAAAAAGCATAGGAACCAAGTCTCATTGGAACTGAGAGGTGGAGAGAGCTAAAACAGGTGATGATAAAAGATGTTTCAGGAGCAGCTAAATCCTAAATCTCCTTCCCTAGTCCATGTCCAGGGCAAATGCCCCTTATTCCTCCTGGCAGACATCTGGGTGTTTACTCTCTGGAGAGGTAACTCTGGCCTTGAGTATGAAAGGCAAAACTGACAGTTTGGCACCATACTCAAAACACAGATGAGTGATGAATATCAAGTATAGGTATTTTCCCTTGCCTCAACCCTCTTCCCTGATGAGGTTCTCAATATTTTGTAAACTACACCTTTATTTTGTGAAGGATTAGAATATTGTTTCCCCTTGAGGAAACTGATCGCCCAAGAGGGGAAATCAAAATTTAGTACCAGTGGTTACCTAAAAAATTGTCTGGTCAATAAAAAAAGAAAGAAAAGAACTTAAAAAAATTATCTGGCCCTAGCTCATTTGGCTCAGTGGATAGAGCATTGTCCTGCAGACTGGAGGGTCCCAAGTTCGATTCTGGTCAAGGGCACATGCTCAGTTGTTGGCTCGATCCCCAGTAGGGGGTATGCAGGAGGCAGCTGATCAGTGATTTCCTCTCATCATTGATGTTTCTCTCTCTCTCTCCTTCTCCCTTCCTCTCTGATATCAATAAAAATATATTTAAAAAATTATCTGGCTAGATCACCCTACAGTGTTTACATGCCTCACCCACAGGCTTACTGCTTCTACTCTTAATTATGAACAGATAGCCAGGGATAAGCAGATAGCTTGATGTTTTTAATAAAAGATAAAAATCAAAACAAAAAATATAATTTAAAAAAATGATACAAAAAGCCAAACAAAATCCTATCCTTATTAGATTCAGAGATATAGGACACTGTACTTGTAAAACAAAAACATGATTCTGTTACAAAAAAAAAAATCAGAGAATAAAAAATGAGCTAATAGAAATTAAATATGTTAGTAGAAATGAAAAAGTGAAGAGAAGGGCTAGAAGTTGGAAAAAATTCCAAAAAAAATTAGCAATTGGTACAGCCACTATGAAAAAACAGTATGGAGTTTCCTCAAAAAATTAAATAAGGAACTGCCATTTGACTCAGTGATCCCACTTCTAGGAATATCCTAAGAAACCAGAAACACCAATCAGAAAGGATATATGCACCCCTATGTTCAATTTACAACAGTGCAATTTACAATAGCTAAGATCTGGAAACAGCCCAAGTGTCCATTAATAGATGAGTGGATAAAAAAAGCTGTGATATACTTATACCATGGAATAATATGCGGCAGTAAAAAGAAGGATCTCTTACCCTTTGAGACAGCATGGAGCATAATACTTAGGAGTATCATGCTAAGTGAAATAAGCCAGTCAAGAAAGACAAGTATCACATGATCTCACTTATTTGTGGAATCTAATGAACAAAATAAACTGATGAAAAAAACAGATCCAGAGACATGGAAGCATGAAATAGAATGACAAATCTCAGAGGGAAAGTGGCGGGGAGATTAAGCAAAGACCTTATATGCATATATGCATAACCCATGGACACAAACATTAGTGTGGTGAAGGTCTGGGAAGGAGGCAGGAATGGGATGAAGGGGGTCAATGTGGGGAAAAAGGGGACATCTGTAATACTTTCAACAATAAAGATAAATGAAAAAAAGTAGGAGAGAAGAGATAAGGATCTGTTCTGGAGGTCCAACATCCAAATATTAGGAGTCCCAGAAAGAGAGAATAGAAACAAAAGAGAGAAAAATCAATAAAAAATTAAAGAATATTTCCCCAAACTAAAGGATACATGTGACTAAATTGAACGGCTGCTCAGTGGCCAGCAAAATGGATAGAAAACAGACCCATATGAAGAAACATCCTTTCAGAACACTAGGGTCAAAGAAAAATCTAATAGTTTTCAGTAAGGAAAAAGACTAGTCACATATAAAGAATCAAGAATCAGAATAGCTCTCAAACGTTAAAAGCAATATTGGAAGTGGAGCAACACCTTAAAAATTGTCAGGGAAAATTATCCTCAACCTAGAATTCTATTGCTGTCTAAATTATCAATCAAATATGACAAAATTAAAATAGTTCAGACATAAAAAGCCTCAAAAAAATTGCTTACCAAGCACCCTTTCTCAAGAAGGTAGTAAAGGACTATTTAATTGAAACAAGGTGTGTAGGGAAGTATTAACTCAGCAGGCCTACCTTGTCCAAACCCTGCACATCCCAAGGAAAAATCTGGCTCTTTCTTGGCTCATGGAAGATAATTTGTAAGACCTTGGAATACCCTAAGGTATCTCTGTTTACCCAGGGCCTTAGGCCACACCAATAGTCTATGCTTCCAGTGTGATTTATGGTGGGGGCCCTGGACCATGTGGTATCAGTCTGACCTTTGAAGAGGCTGGAGACTGAATAACTAAAGTCAGCCATAGACGCTTCATGCCCATCTGACCCCCCGATAAAAATCTTGAACACTATGTCTCAGGTAAGTGCTCCTGGTTGGCAATACTTCGTAGATGCTGTCACATATTATTGCTAGGAGAATAAGCGCTTTCTGTAAGACTGTTGGGAGAGGACACTGAGAAGCTTGTTCTCATCAGTCCTGGACTAAGAAAAACCTTAGTCATTTAATTCAATAACTTAATTTACAAATAACAAAGTTGAACTTCACAGATTAAGTTGATTGTCCAGGAACACATAGGAAATTGAAAGGATTAAAACCCAGTGTACTGCCCTGACTCCTAATTCAATGCTCATAGGGATTCTGGTTTTCTTTGATATATTTGCACGTTTAGATCTTTGATAAAATATAGTTTAAATTAATTCCCTAATTTTTAAGGTGACAAATATTACTTTATTAGTAGTATCACCTATATGTCACAGCAACTACTTGTAAGTTCAAGATTTGCAAAATTAACATGCCCAAGAAAAACATATTCAGAAACCAAATTATCTGTTTAATAAAAGTAATGACAATTTAACACTTTCATTTTATGTTGTTTTGTAGACTATTAAGTGCCTTTACATAACTAGAGGTATATTTTTTTAAAAAAGAGAAGTAACTAAATTTTTCAGGAATGAAGTATTATTTTTATGAGAAGAAAACATTTGTGAGCTTTCATTACTAAAAATATCCCTGAAATATAGCAGATTACTATGTACTGTTCATTAGTTTACTATGGACAGTTATTTGAATATAAGTAAACATTTTATATTAAGGAATATACAGAATTCTTTTTCTGAACTGAGTCTCATACATCATAGACTTAGGCTCCTTAGGAAACTAATTTAAATTGTGCTGAAACTGTGCTATCCTTTACAATTTTTCAATACTAACTTCTCCACTGTGTATTACTGATTTTTCCATAAAACCTTTCATGCTTTTGAATTAGGAAGAGAGCATGTTGCTTTCTGTAAAGACAGAGAGCCAGATTCACTGGAAATATCTGTCTGACTAATAACGGTAGAGGAAAAAAAGGGCAGAATGTTTCAAAAGAAATCATAGAATATCACAGGAGAGAAAGAAGCCTAAGAATGCTGCTTACTTTCTTTTCATCTTGATTTCTTAAGGACAGTAACAGTTTGAATGTCATCAGTGATGATGATTTGCATTAGCTTAAAACCTGCTAATTCCATCGTCTGACAGTAAAGTTCCCTAGAGTACACAGTATCATCTCAAATCAGCCTAAGTCATTAGATCAGTACTTAGACAAAGTTCTACATAATAACTGAGGAAAGAGCACAAAAGTTTAAGAAAATATTATTGAAGCATTTTCACAGTGAGAGACTGAAGTTGAAAAAGAAAACTGCAGTGTTATCAATATACTAATGAAAAATGGCAGCTGTAATTGAGTTTTTGTAAAAAGATAGTACAATTTTTTAAATACAGATTTAACATACCCAGCTATATCATATCTTAGAAAGCAGATAATTCTAAATATTTAAGTATCTGTTTACTTACATCCTAAACTTTAATTCATTTTATTTTTTAAATGTTTTTATTGTTTTGTGTGTTTTTTTTGAGAGAGAGGGATAGAAACGTCGATGAGAGATCATTGATGCTTCTATCTCTCCCTCTCCTCTCTGAAATCAATAAAAAATATATATATAAAGAAAGAAACATGGATTGGCTGCCTCCTGCACACCCCCAACTTAGGGATCAAGCCCGAAGTCCAGGCGTGTGCCCTGACTGGGAATCGAACCATGACTCTTGGATTCCTGGGTAGATGTTCAACCATTGAGTCACACTGGCCAGGCTAAACTTTAATTCATCTTAAAATAATGTGTAATTTTTAAAAATAGGCATTCATATCTCAGAGATAGAATTCATAGACACTGTATTAGATCTCAGAAATAGGCCATTAATTAGGAAGTTTGTTTTGTTTTTAACCCTCAATTTAGGTTGCTTTATTAGTGTCAAACTATTTGAATTAAAGGTGTCTTAGATATCACTGGGACTAATCACTTTATTAATTAAACAACTGGCCCATAAAAGTAGTGATTTGGCATATAGCAATTAGAAAACTAGAACAACATCTAGAGCTCAGATACCCAAACTTCCAGTTCAGGGCTACTGATGAAAATTATACTACTTTAAACACACATCTTAACAAAAGTAAAATAAAAAGATAACAGGAAGAGACATGATTTGTGGTGGTGAACACACAATATTCAGATGATGTATTATAGAATTGTACACCTTAAACCTATATAATTTTGCTAATCAATGTAACACCAATAAATTCAATAAAAAAGATAACAAGGACACTTAATTTATAAAAGTTTGTTTTTATTTAAAACAAATAAGATAAAAAGTTCTAACTACATTGCTAAGTTGAACATTCTGATTTTATTTGTGGAGATGGAGAGAAATGAATATTTATTTTAAACTCTTTTATTTTACCATGAATTTGCTCACCCATCCAAATTATTAAGCACTGACCCCATATATAACATGCTAAGTGCTAAAGAGTATGCCAAATTTCCTTAAAAGTAAATGTACAATAGTGGCTGATCTAAAGCAATATATAGTAGAGGAAAGCAGAATCAGCAATATATCATATATGATATTTTCTTTATGTTTGGTTAGACTTAGAACACCATAAATTTCCCATAACTGAAGGCTTAACTACTCAGAACTCATTTAAACTAAGGTTGATAGTTATTAAATGTAATTCAGCTTTGTTATATGGGAACTAGATGCCCGGTGCATGAAATCTGTGCATGGGCAGGGTCCCCAGGCCTGGCCGGTGATCAGGGCCGATTGGGGCCTTCTGGCTGCCAACCGGGGCCTCCCTTTATTCTGTGCCTTCCCTTGGTGGTCAGCATACGTCATAGTGATCGATTGAACTCCTGGTTCCCCAGTTGAACTCCCGAAGAGACACTGTGCATATTAGCCTTATATAGATAGATTATAAAGATTGTATTGATTTGTTTACTCCTTCAAGGAAGGTAATACAAAAGCAGAAGGGAAGAAAGAGAAAAATACAAATTAGTAGCCCCTGGTTTGGGTTTGACCCATAAACTGTTTTGCTTGGCTTATTCAGCATTAATCCATAATATATTTTAATAATACTTCAATACCCTGTTATTATTTAAAAGTAGATTTCTCATTTTAAAAAATCAAACAGAAATTTCTAATTTCTCTTGAAAAAATCAGATGATTTGGCAATGATTATCTTGGAGCTGGAACGGAATTAATGTGGCTGTTCTCTTTAGATATGTGCTGTCTAGTTCACACAGTCCCTATACTCTCTCAAATTGTAGTATCTAGGGCCCTTTAGGAATTTGAGTTTTTAAGCACTCTTGTTGAGAGGGAGAAGGCAGGTAACTAGGAAAAGAGAAAGAAGGGTGGAGACTAAGTTATGTAAAATTATATATTCAGGGATTCTCCTACTCCATGATACCTATAGATACAAAATCCTAATATACAAATATACCAAACGAAGGAACAACTGAACAAGCAGTCACTATGACATGTGCTGACCACCAGGGGGTGCCCATGGACCATGGCAGGCATCGGCGGCAGGTGGCAGAGTGCGGAACATGGTGGGCGTCGGCCGTGGTGGGATGGCGGAGCAGGTGAACAGGGGCACCAAACAAAGGCGGGGTGCTGGTCACTGTCATCAGGGTGAGCTTCTGGTGGTTACTGAAAATTCTTTGCTCCCACGTGCCACAGTCCTGCTGGGCACTCGCATCTGCTGCTGGTGCCGGCCCCACTCGCACCCACTGCTGGCATCTGGTGCTGGCCCCGATCACTCGGTGACATCAGTGGGTATGAGTGGTGCCTGCTCACCCTGATCGCCCCTCAGGGCTTCTCCACCTCCCCCTGCTTCTGAGTGGTGATTGAGGCAGCAGCTGCCGCTTGCACCCGCTGCTGGTGCTGGCCCCAATGGCTCCGTGTCATCAGTGGATGCGAGCGGGCCAGGTGCCGTCAGCACATGGGAGCAGTAGCAGTGGGAGTGGGGCTGCCAGCAGACAGGGAACCGGGGGCAACAGTGGGAGGGGCCAGGTGGGGCTCAGAGGATGGGCCAAGACCCAGCCCTGTGCCCACTGCAGCCTTGCGACCCACAGTTCCTTTCAAGGTGCACAAATTTATGCACTGGGCCCCTAGTTTGGTGTATATAATGGCTATGTTTTATGACAAGTTTATGCTTTATTTTTTAGAAACTATCACAACATTTTTCAATGTGGTTATAAAACTTTACATTCCAATGAATCTTCATCATTGCTAATACTTGGCATAGTCTTTTCAATTTTAGTCTTTCTAGTTAATATTTAGTGGCATGTCATTGTGGTTATAATTTTCATTTTCTTGATGACTAATGATCTTGAACATCTTTTCATGGGCTTCTTGGCCATGCATGTATCTTCTTTTGTGAAGTGTCTGTTAAAATATTTTATCAATTGGACTTTTTTATTATTGAATTTTAAGAGCTCTTTATACCAGTATATTCTCAATTCAAGTACTTTGCCAGATATATGTGCTGCATTTTCTCCTAGTCTAAAGAAAAAAAAAACCTTTTTCTTCTAATCTGTGGTTTCCCTCTATATTATCTGTCTTGCAAAAAAACAACAACAACAAAAAAAAAACTCCAAGCTTTTAATTTTGATAAAGTCTTATTTGTCAATTTTTGTTGCTTTTTGTTTCCTAAGAAATCTGTCTCCTTCCAGGTAACAAAGATTTTTTCCTTTTCCTACAAGTTTTAGCTTTTATATTTATTTCTGTGATTCATATCAGGAAGATTTCTATGGGTGGTGTGAGGTAAAAATCAATAGGTTGAATGTTTCTAGGAATTTATCTATTTCTTACAGGTTGTCCAGTTTGTTGATAAAGAATTTTTCATAGAATTGTAATATCTCTTCATTTCTGATTTTTTCCCACAGTCTAGCTAAGAGTCTGTCAATTTATCTTTTAAAACAAAAACTCACACATCTCTTCATTTCATTGATTTCTGTTGTTTTTCTATCCTTTAGTTCATTTATTTGTGCTCTGATCTTTATCTCCTCCCTTCTGCTAACTACATTTAACTATGTTTAACTATGTTTGTTATTTTCTAGTTCCTTGGGGTGAAAAGTTAGGCTGTTTGTCTGAATCACTCTCATTTCTTAATGTAGGCATTTATCACTACTATTCCCTCGTAGCACTGCTGTTGCTGCATCCCATCATTTTTATGTTGTATTTTCTTTCGTCATGAGGTATTTTCTAATTTCCTTTTTGATTTCTTCTTTGAACCAATGGTTTGTTCAAGAGTGTACTGTCTACTTTCCACACAGTTGTGAACTTTCCAGTTTTACTTCTGTTACTGATTTCTAGTTTCATTCCATTGTGGTCAGATAAGATACTTGATATGATTTCAGTTGTCTTGAATTTAAGACTCATTTTGTCATCTAACATGTGATCTTCCCTAGAGAAATATCCAGGTGTACTTGAGAAGGATGAGTATTGTGCTGCCGTTGGATGGAATGTTCTGTATAAGTCTCTTAGATTCATTTGGTTTATGAGTTTGCTCAATAGCTCTGTTTCCTTATTGATCTTCTGTCTGGGTGTTACATCCATTATTGAAAGTGGGGGTCTTAACGTGTCTTATTATTACAGTATTATATTTCTACCTTCAGTTCTGTAAATATTTGATGATTAGATAGCCTGATTGGTGGTTGCATAAATATTTATAAATTGTTCTATATTTCTGGTGGACTGACCCTTTTATCATTTTAGCATGTCCTTCTTTGCCTCTTATGACAGTTATTGACTTAAAGTCTACTTTGTCTAAGTATAACCATCTCTGCTCTCTTTTGGTTAGTACTGGCATGAAATACCCTTTTTCATCCATTTACTGTCAGTCTATGTGTATCCTTAAGTCTAAAGTGAGTTTCTTGTAGACAACATATAGTTGGGTCATTTGATTTGGTAATTATTTTACATTTAAAGTTATTATTGATAAGGCAGGATTTACTATTGTCATTTAGATGATTTTTTTTTCCTGTTAGTCTTATAGTTCTTGGTCTTTTTCTGTCTTGCTGTTTTTCTTTCTGTTTTGTTGATTTTTTTGGTACTGATATACTTTTATTCCTTTTTCTTTTGTGTAATTTCTATAGGTTGTGTGTGTGTAAGCCTTGGAGCTTATGAAAATATCTTATAGTTCTAACAGTCTATTTTAAGCTCATAACAAAGTAAGTTTAATTGCATACCGAAACTCTCCACTTTAATTTATCCCTGACAACACTTTGTACTGTTGTCTCAATTTATACCTATTTACCTTATGTATGTTTAAAAACATATTTTATGCTTTTCTTAACTTTTATACTAAAATTAAGTGACTTACCCACAACAATTAAAGTAACACAGTATTTGTCTATATATTTATCTTTCCCAATGCTTTTCAACTTCAAGAATTCTCTTTAGCATTTCATGTAAGACAGGGTTGGTGGTGAGGAACTTCTTCAGCTTTTAGTGATCTAGGGAAGTCATTCTATCTCTACTTTCGAAGAATAGTTTTGGAGAATATATTATTCTTAGCACTTCTTATTTTCAGCACTTTAAAAGGGTTATCTGCAAGATGATCTTTTTGGGCCTGCAAGATTTTTGCTGAAAAATCTTATAGTCTTCTAGAGTTGCCTTGCATGTAACACGTTTCTTCTCTCTTTGCTTTCAAAATTGCCTTTGACTTTGGCAATTTGATTACAATGTGTTATGGGGTGTATTTCTTTGGTTTCCTCTTTTTAGATTCCTTTGACTTCTTGGATCTGGATGTACATTTAATACCCTGGATTTGGGAAGTTTTCAGCCATTATTTCTTTGGATAAGTTTTTTAGTTCTTTCTCATCTGACTGGAATTCAATGTGGATAGTGGTCTTCTTTATGGTATACCTTAAGTTCCTTCAGTTTTGTTCATTTCTTTTCTTTTTTGCTCTTCTGACTGAATTATTTCCAGTAACTTGTCTTTGAGTTTATTGATCCTTTCTTGTTTGATATGCTGATGAACAGTTCAAGTGAATTTTTCACTTCAGTTTTTGTGTTCTTCAGGTCCACGATTTGTGTTTTGTACTTTCCATCTCTGCTGAGATCATCATACTTTGTTGAAATTGTCCATGTTTTACTGAACACATTAGAATAAAATCTCAAATAACTTTGTTGGTAATATCTTCTCCATTTGGTTGTTTTAAAAATAATTTGTCTTTGGTATTTTGAGGTGTTACTCTAACGTGTTCATTTTCATTGAGCCTGACTTAAATTTTTTGGGCTTTCTGAGTCTGAAACTTGGTGTTTATAAATGTGGGCAATCTTTAAGTCATTAATTTTTTGAATAATTCCTCTAAAATTCCAATTAGAATAATTATTTTCCATTTATCTGGGCTGTATTCTGGGTGACTTTTCCCCCCCTCGGATTTTCTAGTTCATTCATTTTTCTAAACTGTTTAATCTGTTGTTTAACCATCCCTTTTAATTTTTAACTTTACATATTTCATTTTAAAAAATGATTTATTTCCAAATGTGCTTAGTTGGTTTTGATTATTTCTTGATCATATATCATTGTTTAATTTCTTAATTCACATAAATGAATAACTTATACTATGTTATTTGTTAATTCTGACATCTTTAATCTTTGTACGTTAAGATTCCTCAGTGTAATTTTTCATTTTGAGCTTATGTTTCTTGGAATTTTATCTGTAAGGACTCTGGGTTGACAACTTGTGTTTGGTCTTTTCAGGTGCTTGAGGTTGCTATTGAACCAATAACAAACCACATTTTTTAAGTGTTTCCCTCCTCCCCACCTCTTTCTAAAGTCACAGAAGTGGTGTGAATTCAGGCTTCAAATTTGTATAAGGATAAGCTTTATGAATTTTCAGGGAAGACTTTTTTTTTTAATTTATCTTTATTGTTCAGATTATTACAGTTGTTCCTCTTTTTCCCCCCATAGCTCCCCTCCTCCCAGTTCCCACCCCACCTTCTGTCCTTGCCCCCCCACTGTCCTCATCCATAGGTGTACGATTATTGTCCATTCTCTTCATGCACCCCCAACACCCTTAACCTCCCAAAATTGTCAGTCCCCTCCCTTTCTATGCCTCTGATTCTATTCACCAGTTTATTCTGTTCATCAGATTTTTTATTCACTTGATTCTTAGATTCACTTGTTGATAGATATGTATTTGTTGTTCATAATTTTTACTTTCCTTTTTCTTCATCCTCTTCTCAAAGGATACCTTTCAGCATTTCATATAATACTGTTTGGGTAGTGATGAACTCTTTCAGCTTTTTCTTGTCTGTGAAGCTCTTTAGCCGACCTTCAATTCTGAATGATAGCTTTGCTGGGTAAAGTAGTTTTGGCTGTAGGTTCTTGCTATTCATCACTTTGAATATTTCTTGCCACTCCCTTCTGGCCTGCAAAGTTTCTGTTGAGAAATCAGCTGACAGTCGTATGGGTGCCCCCTTGTAGGTAACTAACTGCTTTTCTCTTGCAGCTTTTAAGATTCTCTCC
>PVJC01022042.1:0-21260 GCA_004026665.1 Murina feae | reverse complement strand
GCCAGGCGGGAGGGCGGGGCGGGGCGGCTGCCGCGGGCGCTGGGCCTGGGTTTGGGCTGGATCCCCGGGGTCCGCGCTGCGGGCCGACCGACCGACCCACGGAGGATCTCGCTGGGGCGCTAAGGCGCAGCTGTTTGCTCTCCTCTCCGTGCCGAGCACCTGTCGGGGGACGTCCAGGGTCCGAGGCCGGCTGGGTGCCCACGCCGCCTGCGCGAAGCAGCCCCTTCTCGCGGGGTAGATGAGGGGTGAAGTCGGCGCTCTTGGACGCCCAGGCCCGGCGCTCCGCTGGTGCTCAGTGAAGCGACGGATACTCGCCAAGTTACCCCAGTGACGCGGACGCGAGAGCTGGGCCCCGGGAAGCCGGTTCCCGGCGCAGGACACGAGGGCGCCAGGGCTGGCCCGCCGGGCACCCTGGGTGGGGAGAGGTTTCTTGGTCCCGTGGGCACCTCCCCGCAGGGCTGGCCAGCCGCCCCGTCCTTCCTCTAATGGGGCCGAGGGCACCGGCTGGGCAGAAGCCGGCCCTTGGGCGCTCCTACTGTGTCCCAGGTACAGGCTTACAGTCCTTATCTTAGGGCCCATTAAATCTTTCACGATAACGAGATAGGATGGTGTAGGGGGAATTTTCTGTTTTAAAGAGACATGTGAAGATGTGGGGATGTGTCTGGCCGTTCTTACTAAAGTTTATAAACACTAGGGGCCCGGTGCACAAAAATTTGTGCACTCGGCGGGGGTGGGGGGGTCCCTCATCCCGGCCTGTGCCCTCTCACAGTTTGGGACCCTGGAATCCATTGGGGCACACAGCACACACGGAGGGCACACATCTGTGTGTGCTGTGTGCCCCAATTGCACCGATTTCCAGGCCTCAGCCTCAGGGGCAGAGCTGGCTCGGTCCCTCCTCCCCCGAGGCTACGGAGGCTACAGCTTCGTGTGTGCCCATGCCCCCTGTGATCACAATCACGGATCTACTTCCAGGCCACAGGGCAGCCTGGGGGCCTGGGCTGGCTCGCTCCCAAAGCCCCCAGCTGCCCTGCTACCATCGCTGGCCGGACCTGCTCCCCCTCCAGGTTGCGCCTCCGGCCAGGTTGTTCCTCCCCTCCTGGCTCCCCCATGGCAGAGGTCTTCCATCTGCCTTGCGGGACCCCAGTGCCGCACACCGCTTCTCCAGGGTCTTAGACCTCCGCCATCTTGGCTGGGCTAATTTGCATACAGCTGCTCTGATTGGCTGGCGGGCATGGCTTACCCATCCCGGAGAAACGGTTAATTTTAATATTACACTTTTATTAGTTAAGATAAGCCCACCCTATCACCACTCCTGGATATGCATCTATCTAGGAACATACACAATAGATAATGTTCATAGTGGCTTTTAAAAAAAATGTATATGTTTTCATTGATTTCAGAGAGGAAGGGAGAGGAAGAGGGAGATGGAGATAGAAACATCAATGATGAGACAGAATCATTGATCGGCTGCCTCCTGTACGCCCCAGGCTGGGGATGGAGCCCGCAATCTGGGTGTGTGTTCTGACCAGGGATCCAACCGTTATGTCCTGGTTTGTAGGTTGAGCTTCAACCATTGAGCCACACCGGCCAGGCCATAGTGGCTTTATCTGCAGTAGGCACACTTTGGAAACAACCCAAAGATCCATCAGCTGGAGAATGGAGAGACAAACTCTGGTGAGCTCACATCATAGAATAGTATACAACAGTGAAACAGAACCAACTATTGATACAACATGGCTGAATGGGCACTGTGGCCAACCAAGCCATGCTCTCTGTCCCCAGTCACAAAGTAAAGTCCAAAAACAAGCAAAACTCGCCCACATAAATAGAAATCAGCCACCAGGAGTGGCTCTCCGTTGGTGATGTCATCCTATGCAGGAGGGGAGTGGGGTGGCACTTGCCTGGCCCATCCCCCCAGCGGGCATGTCGGGAGGACTACAGGAGGATGGATGTTTCTCACATCGATGTTTCTCCCTCTAGCTCTCCCTTCCTCTCTCTAAACATGTCCTCAGGTGAAAATTAAAAAAAAAAGAAACAAATCACTAGTTACCTCTGAGGATGTTGAGGGTGGGGTACAAGGGAGCCTTCTGGTGGGAAGGAAAAACTGTGTATCTTGATGTGTTAGGTACATGGGCTTGTCCATATGTACACTTTATACTGCAACTTAAAAAAGACAGACACCCGAGGTGTTAAAAGTTTTGGCCAAGATCACATGCAAACGCCTGAGTACATACCTGTCTCTAAGGCCACTGCTCCCAAACGGAACCATAGGAAGATGCCTGAACACTTTTCAGATGAGATTTTATTCTTTCACTTGGTAACTCTGTGTACATTTTACAACGTTCAGCATTTACAAAATGTTAACATCACACCTAAACTCAACTAATTGTAATAAAGCCAGCTCTGCCTTGTTAAGCCAGGACCGGGTAAACGTTGATTGGTTCCAAAATTATTCCTGCCTGCTACTGACCCCAAATCCAGTGACTTCATATCTAATTCCTGCAGGCAGAGCACTGGGAATGTGGTGATTTGCTTTCAAATGCAGTTATTACCTGTTTTTACTGGACCTCACAGGACATTAAAAAACAAAACAAGAAAAGAAACAGCTTCCTCAAAAACACTGTGAGATACTTAGTCCATTTGGGATGGTATAACAAAAATATTATAACCCCAGCCAGTTTGGCTCAGTGGACAGAACATCATTCTGCAGAAGGAAAGGTTCCAGATTCGATTCTGGTCAAAGGCACATGCCTGGGTTGCGGGCTTGGTCCCCAGTGCGGCAGCTGATCAATGTTCTCTCTCGTCATTGATGTTTCGATCTCTCTTCCTCTCTGAAATCAATAAAAAATATGTATTTTAAAAAAACATATATCTTAGACTGAATGGCTTAAACAGCCAACATTTATTTCTCAGTTCTGGAGTCTGGAAGTCTAAGGCTCGGTGTCTGGCAGGGTTCTGCTTCCTGGTTCATAGGCATCGGCTTCTCACTGTGCCCGCACATGGCAGAAGGAGCAAGGGGCTTTCTGGGTTCTTCTTTAAAAGAAGAACCAGCCCTAACCGGTTTGGCTCAGTGGATAGAGCGTCAGCCTGCGGACTGAAGGGTCCCAGGTTTGATTCCGGTCAAGGGCATGTACCTTGGCTGCGGGCACATCCCCAGTGGGGGTCTGCAGGAGGCAGCTGATGGGTGTTTCTCTCTCCTCGATGTTTCTATCCCTTTCCCTTCCTCTCTGTAAAAAATCAATAAAATATATTAAAAAAAAAAAAAAAAAAGAAGAACCAGCCAGTGCGGGTTAGGAGTTGAATGCTGACCCATGAACCAGGAGGTCTCGGTTTGGTTCCTGGTGAGGCCCACATGCCTGGGGTTCGGGCTTGATCCCCAAAGGGGGTGTGCAGGAAGAAGCAGATGATCAATGATTCTCTCTCATCACTGGTGTTTCTATATCTCTTTCCGTCTCCCTTCCTCTCTCTAAAATCATTTTTAAAAAAATTAAAGAGAAATTCTGGCGTTTAAAAAAAAATAAGAGGAGCAAGCACTAATTCCATTCCTGGAGGCTTCCCAACGACCCCACCTCCAAATATGCAAATACCATCACATTGGGGATTAGATTTCAATATAGGAATTGAGGGAAGGGAAGGACGGACAGACATAAACAGTTTACAGCAGATATCAACCGTTAAGATAGTTATTATTAAAACAAACAGAAAATGGCAAGTGTTTGGGTCAAATAAAAGTGGCTATTTATAGTATCTTTTACTGCTAATTGCATACCACCCTATTACACGAGTAGAATTCACTGATTATTGCCCATTCATTACTGGAAGGGCGAATCCAAAGAGTGTTCTATACGCTCCCGCAGTGAGGACCTTGGAACCCTCCTCCCCAGGAAAGCTCATCCCCAGGCAGGTGGCCACGTCTCAGGCCAGTGCCCCAGGCAAGGCTGTGGCTCATGTGGCTCCCATGTGATGACTGGGCAAACACCAGCTCACATTTCCTCTAGACAACAAAGTCAGGCCCAAAGATAGTGACAGAGGGCCCCAAAAAGGGACATGTTCTCATGTCCGAGTCCCTTCAGGGAACTCTTCAAAACTGAAAAACAAAACATGATCTCTACCTTTACAATCTCATTTCAGGTAACTTTTCTAAACTGCTGTTCTTCAAATGTTTATATTTTCATGTTAGTTTTAGAACAGATGTTAGTAAAATATATGTACTCAATAAATCTGGGGGGGGGGGATTAATATATGCTCATACAGCTCAACTAAGGAAAATAGACATATTGGGTGAAGAAAATAAAAATCTGTACTCAAAATGCCACCACCCAGAAGAAACTGCTAGTGATACTGTGGTGTCTTTTCTTCTAGTAATTTCTTTCCTCTGGCTTCAGTGCCCTTGCCTTGACAAGCCACATGACATGGTCTCTGGTATGAGCCCTATCTCAGTGGTCTCAGGAGAAGGAGGGGCTTGGACCATGTCAGCTCATGGGTCAGTCCCTGCTGCACCCAGCTCCTCCAGAGCTGTCCAGCCCCTGTGGTCAGCATTCCTGAGAAGCACTGGCATAAGTTGCTTGACAACAGACATTTAAATGGGGGCTGGTGGGAAACGGAAAGGAGTGCACGAGCAGGACATGCCTTTGAAGTTAGATACCAGAATTCTGGAAATTCAGGCTTCCTCCAGTGCAGGCTTTTCCCTGGCCACATCCCTCCATGGCCCCAGCTTCCTACCACACTGCTGCCTTGTCTTAGGGCCCTTCCCCCAAGATCTGGAGCTCAGTGAAGAAAACAGAAACCATTCTAGGTTTTTGTGCATGGAAGAGTTTTTTTTTTTTTATTGATGCATAATTTACATTCCATGAAATACATCAATGTTAAATGGCAATGTGATTAATTTTTATCCAAGTAAATACCTGTGTGACCAGCGCTTTGATCAAGATCTGGAATATTTCCATCTCCCCAGAAGTTCCCTTGTAATCCTTGTTTATTAATCTCCACCACCACCCCCCATCATTATTCTGACTTCATCACTGCAGTTTAGATTTACCTGTCCTTGAATTTAATATAAATGGAATCAGGTAATATATACTATTTCGTACCTGGCATCTTTCACTCAGCATGTTTTTGACATCCATGTATGTTGTTGCATGTACCAGGAATTTGCTTTCATGCTGAGTCATAGTCCATTATATGAATAGATCACAATGCGTTTATTCATTCTGTATTTTAATGAACTATTCGGGCTTTTCCAGGTTCAGGCGAGTAGGAATAAAACTGTATGAACATCCACATACATGTCTTTTTGTGGAGTTACGCACTTATTTAAAAAGCGCAGGACAATAGGGTGGGGCATGTTTAGCTTTATTAGAAGCTTTCAAACATTTCTGCAAAGGGTTTGTACCACTTTACACTCCCACCAGCAGTATATTGATGGTTCAAGGTGCTACAGTCCACACCTCTTCCTCACCAACACTTGACATCGTCAGTTTTTTCACAGGAAGGAATTTAATATAGGAACTTAATATTGGTTGCAAAATTGTGAGGGGGCTGGAGCAGCCGGAGTCAGGAGGCTGCTATCGCAGTAACTGACTTCGAGAGCACATCACCGTGAAACCGTGGTCAGAAGTGGGGGGACACTACTGCCACCCCGAGCTCCACAGAGCTCTGTTTCAACATCTGGTTGATACAGGACTATGGAGTCTGGCTGCTGATACTGGCTCCAGAGCCTCACATCTTTGTGTCCTTGCTGTCAGCAGAAGTGGCAGCAGGAAGATGGTCTCTACCCCCCAAACCTCTGACTGGGCACCTAATGTTGTCAGACCTTGGTTTATAGTCATAACTCTAGCTGCAAAGGAGTCTTGGAAATGTATTTTTCTTTCCAGCCTCTGCAAAATATAGGAAAGCACCCTGTAGGGAAGTAGAGGGAGCCAGCTGTATCAGATGGCTTTTAAAAAATATACATATATGTTCTATTGATTTTTAGAGAGAAAGGAAGGGAGAGGAATAGAAAGATAGAAGCATCAACAAGAGAGGAACATCATCAATCGGCTGACTCCCACACGCCCTACTGGGGTTTGAGTCCGCCACCCAGATATGTGCCCTGATCGGGAATCCAACTGTGACCTTCTGGTTCATAGGTCGACACTCAAACACTGAGCCACACCAGCTGGGCTAATTTTTAATGTAAGCAATAACACTGTTATTTTCTGAGAATTTGTTAGTGTTCTCTGATATTCCTGTCTTTGCTTTATGGGAGTGATTATCTTTCTGAATCTAATTATTGAAAATAGTAATTAGAGAGCCCCCCCCCCTTTTTAATTTTGTTTTTTTTTTTACCACCTCCTTTAAAAAATAATTCTCTCATGTCCCCTGCATGGTTTTCCTCTGAGACCATTTTTATTTTTTAATTTAGTTTCGCTTTCCCCAGATGTCTGGTGAACTTTGCATTGAAAATGAGGCAATAAAAAGCACTGAAGAAGTTGTGTGTACATCTCCTGGCTAGCTCCCTTTCGGGGGTCCAACTGGGTGACTCACCCATAGGAGAGCCTCTACAGGCCGGAAGAGGAGGGTTTTCATACATGGGCTGTTCTGTTCTTTATGAGTGTGGTGCTTACACTGCCAGGCTCAGGCCAGTGACTCCTTGGGCTGGCTGGTAAAATCTAGAGGCCAGAACAATGTGTTGTGTTTTTTTTTGGGGGGGGGGTTGTTTTTTTAATCCTCCATCAAGAGCTACCCTCAAAGGAGACAGAGGTGTTGAGGTAGACAAGAGGTAGAGACCTCCCAAGAGGCCTCTTGGGGGCATCCTTAACCATGAAAGCTCAGACACCCAGCTCAGGGCCACACAGAAAGGCATTTACTCAGAGGAATGGATATGCATTAGTTCAATTCACAGAAATGGAGGGTGAAACTGTCACTGGGTTGTGCCACATTATTAACCTTTAAACTTCCATTAACTTTCTTGTATTCTCCCCAACATATCCTCTCACACAAGGAGACTGAACTCATCAAGAGAAGACAGCTAAGCCTGCAGCCTAGAACCAGATGAGGAACTCAAGGACCACAACAAAGAAACCGGTTTGTGCCTTGGCTGATGGCTCAGTTGGTTTGAGTGGCATCCCATACACCACACTGATGTTTCTCTCTCTCTCTCTCTCTCTCTCTCTCTCAATCAATAAAAGCATATCCTTGGGTGAAGATTAAAAAAAAACACTGGTAAGCGCTGGAAAAATCCAAGATGACACCTGAAACACCTTCCGACATAACCTTTGACAAACTTTCCTCCATGCCCAGGGATGGAGACCTAACATTAAAATGACACATGCAATGTATGGCTAGGCATGTTCCAAGCATGTTTGGGAACTGCGCATGCTCCCTTGGAAATCCCAGAACCCTCCACCCTTCCTTGGGAATCTCTGTCCCTGAGCCTTTAAGACTTTCCGAGGGGAGGGAAGGAATAGAAGTGGAAGGAGGGCATAGAGGAGATTAATGGTGATGGTAAAAATAAAAATAATAAAATAAAATAAAGAAACACTTTTTTAACTCTCCAGAATTAGGGAGAAGGGATCTGTAGAGCACAACTCATCCTTCTCGATTCCTTGGCCAAAGAATAAACTCTCTGAGGTACTTTACAGAACAGTTTCATTTTATTGGTGCAAGCAACACTGAGCAGAACCACCATGATCTTGGGTCCCTGTCCTGCAAGGGTCAGTGACAAAATCATACAGTTCACGCTTTTAATTCAAAATGAGAAAGAAGACATCATCCAGGCCAGATTTCTTGTACCAACCTGCTGGCACCTTCTCTCCCTGTGGATGAGAGAAGCCCATGATCATCTTGAGGCTGCTTGGCCAGCATGCACTGAGCCCAAAAGGACCTACAGAATCCCCCTGAATGAAATGACTGACATATTTGTGAACTGTGGTGGAGCTGAGTCTCAGACTCCTTTTGTATTGTGACGACTGTGGGTTTGGGAAAAGAACATGGGCCGAGTTCCAGGCAGCTGATCCGCACCACCCCAGCACCACCCCAGCGCTTGGAGCTGGTGCACTGTAGAGGGGGTGCACTGTACATGGGGATGGGAGAAAGTAGAATCAAGGACAAGAGGGCTGCCCTTGGTAGCAGTCTGAATAAGTCATGAGGCACAGACTGTCCTGTGATTCTTCCCCTCTACCTTCTGCCCTGCCCCCTTTTCTGCCAGCTTGTCCCATCCACTTGTCCTGGGTTGTGGCAGCACACCAGAGTGGGGAGCAGGCTGAGTAGGAGGTAGATGCCAAGTTTTAACAAGTTGTGTGTCCTTCCTCGATACCCTCTCGCAAAGTCCCATGCAGTGAGGGGTCAGCGGGGCCAGGTGGCACTGAATTCCTTCTCCAGACTCTGGACAAACTGGTCATTGAGGAAGAGCAGCTGACCATGGGGCAGGAAGCGGGTGAGGATGCCCTCGATTCGGTCAGCCCGCAGCAGGAGATTGGTGCCAGGGGCCAGCAGCCGGAGGTGGTCGAGGAGGAGGCGTGCCAGCAGCCGAAGTGTGTTCTCTGCCAGCAGCAGGTTCTCATGGGCATCCAGCACCAGGGCGAAGCCTAAGGAGAGCACTCCCAGCCACAGCACTGTCCGAGGCTCCTGGAAAGGGTCCCCTGCCGCCAGGCGGAAGGCCCCTCGTGGGGCCTCGTGCAGGGGCAGCGGCTCATCTGAGGACTGGGGCTGCAGGTCCGTGGGAGGCCTGCCGGACGCCTGCTGCTGCAGCCGGCACATGGACTCCACCTGCCTGGGGAGAGTGGGGGGTCACCGTCTCCTGTCATCCTCCTGACCGTCCCTGGAGCTGGGAGCTGCCCTTATCCCCATATCTCAGATGTAGAAACTGAGCCCCAAAGAGACTAGGTGACCTACTCAGGGTCACAGAGAAGGAAGTGTGAGCTGGAACAGAAATCTAGACTCCAGCCTCCAGGCCTGAACCACTTCACTCAGTACGGCCAAGAGCAGGCAGATTTTGAACAGAATTCCTTGGGCTGTAAAAGGGCACCAGGGGAAGAAATCCTGACCCACCTGCCTCCTCAACATGAAGTAAAGCAACCAGTGAGAAGTGGTGTAAAAGCCACGTCCAACGTAGGCTGTCCAAAGTCTCCACTCACTTCCCCTCCTGCCACCCTCTCCAGATGAAAAAGACAGACCTTTCTCTTGGCCGTCCAGCTTTCGAAGGCACTCTCTCATTTCTCCTGAACTGCCCTCTAATTTGGGCCATGCAGAGGCTGGTCTTAAAGCAATGTTTGGTTTTCTGTGCCACAGAAGGGGGCAGAGGTTCAGAGGAACCAGAGGATGGCAGAGGTCTGACCGGGTTGTCTCAGAGCATTAATCCGCCTCCCAGAATGCAGAGACCAGGTTCTGGCTCAGTCTGGGATGGGAAGGTCCAAGGCCAGGCTCTCTGACTGCAACAGTGTTTCCCAAACTGTACTCTAGATCCCAGGCGTTTGGAAGGCTCTGAGCATAAGGACTTCCTTTGTACTATATTGTCTCTCCTACTTAGAGATGAATAAAGCCTACAGGCACGCTAAATGCCCTGAGAATTCTTGCGCTACAAAGCACGTCTAATCTATATTGGTGTTTGCTGCCTACAGTCAAATGCCACCTCTACTGCTTTCTAGCTGCATAACCTTGTGTAGGCTAAATTCCTTAAACACTCTCTACTTCAGTTGACTCATCTGTAAGGTGGGGATAAGAACTGTACCTATGAGTTCATATACATGAAATGCTCAGGACATAAATGCTTAGCACATATTTCAGGTTCAGTAAATCTTAGCTATAACAATAATAAAGGCGTTAATATTTTCTTTTAACCCTTTTCCACATAACACATGTGAACAACTATGAAAGACTCTTTGGAAAATGCTACTCTAAAACTTCCTCTCTGATTCTTAGTCCCCCGTTTTTTGTGCTCCCCAGAAAACCTATCACAAATGGGCATGTATTCAATGAAGTTGTGGGGCTGATACCATTGTAATTAATCCAGTTATTGATTAGCAGGAAAGAAGCAAGGGGATGGCAAGAGCGTGCCATTTGTGCAGCTTTGCCAGGAAGCTGCAAAGCCACCGATCTATTCCCTGCAGATCTCCAGGGGAAGAGTCTGTACAGGGGAAGAATAGAGCATGCCCAGTCAAGTATAGGGGACACAAAGTCTAGGTTCCAGTCTGTCAGTTACAGCTGGGAACAATTCATTGGTCAGAGTAGGTGTGGCCACTGCAAGCACAGGAAGATTTAAGATACTCAGCTCCTGCCCTAGCAGGTTTGGCTCAGTGGATAGAGCATCAGCCTGCAGACTGAAGGGTCCCAGGTTCGATTCTGGTCAAGGGCACGTGCTCAGGTTGTGGGCGTGACCTCAGTAGGGGGTGTGCAGGAGACAGCCGATCAATGATTCTCTCTGATCATTGATGTTTCTATCTCTCTCCCTCTCTGAAATCAATAAAAATATTTGAAAAAAAAAAAAATATATTTAGCACCTAAACAAAGGAGTTCCCTCTCTTGTCTCTCGGTTCCCTCGGGACTCTTGGGACTCTTGTGGCAGGGGATTTGCCCCTTGGCTCCCCTGCATTTGCCCACATGGTTCACGGCCATGTGGACCTCACCCACAATGGACTAATGGACTGTACATAGCCTAATGCTGAGCGGGACCCAGCTCCACCATGAAACGGAAACTCTGGACAATGCCCTTGCTTCTAGCTCCGCTGAATCCCCAGCTGTCCCTCTTTCCAGACTAGATGAAGGAAAATGGGATCTTGGGAATGCAGGTATGTAATTCCACATAAATGAAAATTATTCATTCTCCTGGCCGAGGCTCAGAAAATTATTTTTGTCAAGAAATCCTAAGGACCCGTCCCCCAGAACCCAGTGAGACAAGAGACCCCCCACTTCAACCAGGATAGTGGATCCCCCACTTCCACCAGTAACAGAGCTATACTAGGTTTTGTAGTTACCTGGCCACAGCCAAAATCTGCTCCTTGCAGAGGAGCCTGTCCCTCTCAGCACTGTGTGGACGTGGGTCATCAGGTGAATTCTCGGCACCAAAGACGCAGGAGTACAGCACTCGGCAAAGGCCCGCATCCTCTGCCTGTGGGGCCCTCAAGGTGTGGATGAGGAAAGCGTGGACCATGGCTGCAGGGTGGATACTACAGGAAAGCCAAACACCTCAGTGAGACGAGTGTGAAACCCCCAACAGGGGAGGCAACCACAGAAAGCGTGTGGCCTAGCAAGGTCTGGAACTATGTATGGAGGCTGGTGTGGCTGGTCACTGGTCCTCCTCAGCCATCCAAGACACACCCCTGGCCTCTGAATAACAGCCTGGTCAGCACCACCTCTGCCCGTAACAGCCTGGGGGTGAAGGAATCTAACAATCTCAAATACAGTTCTACAAAACAACTGGCCAGGAATCTGCAAAAGTGAGAGTCAAGGGAAGCTGGAGAGCTGCTCCAGACTGAAAGAGAGTAAACAGACAAAACAGCTGAAGGCAAGGTATGTTCCTGGATGGCATCTGGAGCAAAGAAAAAGGTAGTTTCGATAAAGGGCATTATTAGGACAACTGGAAGCATTGAAATATAGACTGCACGTTAGATAATAGTCTTGATCAGTATCTCTTGATGTGAACATTGGGTAATGTCCTTCTTTTTAGAGAATACACACTTATACTGGGCCAGTATGGCTGCTATGCCTCAGTGGTTGAGCATGGACCAGTGAACCAGGAGGTCATGGCTGGACTCCTGGTCAGGACACATGTCCAGGGTTGCAGGCCAGATCTCCAGGAGGGGAGCATGCAGGAGACCACCAATCAATGATTCTCATCACTGATGTTTCTGACTCTCCCTTCCTCTCTGAAATCAATAAAAACATGTTAAAAAGGAAAATACACACTGATATACTTCTAAACATAGAGGTAAAGGGGCATCACATCTGTAACTAACTTAATTATCATGGGGGGATACAGGAGTTCTTTATCTTTTTAATCCTCACCCGAGGATATTTTTCCCATCGCTTTTCATAAAAAGTGAAAAGGAGGAAGGGAGGGGGAGGGAGACAGAGGGGAGAGAGACAAAACTTTGATGTGAGAGAGAAACGTCAATTGGTTGCCTTCCCATGCACCATGGAGGGTGGGGAGGCACAGATCCTGCCACCCAGGTGCCGCCCTCCACCCGGAATGGAACCTGGGACCTTCCCATGGGCGGCTCCACACCCCGGGCTGGTAGAAGCTTTAACCCCTTTAGAGTCACACCGGCCAGGGCATGGAGTTCTTTACTTAAAAATTCTTTTAAAATGTGAGATTACTTCAAAATAAAGACTAAATGATGATGATGATGATGATGATGATCATGGTTATGACGGTGTCTGACTGGCTCAATAGCCAGCCAGGGTTCAAAGGCAGGGGGTACACAGTATACAGATATTTGTAGTTAAGTATGAACAGACCATCGATTTTTTGTTTTCTTATTCTTATTTTTTAGATGTTTATTTTTTATTTGTTTTGTTTTAAGAGAGAGGAAGGGGGAGAGAGAGAGAAACATCCATGGACTGCCTCCTGCAACCCCTATGGCGATGGACCGCACACCCCAGGCACCTGCCCCGACCGGAAATCCTGCCCGTGACCTCCTGGTTCAGGGGTCAGAGCTCAACCACGGAGCCACACTGGCTGGGAAAGATCTTCCATTTAATTTGGTCAGACAGGAAGAAGGTTCGCGAAGGCGCTCTCAGAACCGGAGCCCGCTGACCTCCACTGACCTTCTAAGCAGAAGAACGCGTCATCAGCCCTCGCCACAGCGTTTCCCCCTTAGAGAAAAGGCAGCAGCAAAGACCCTTGACGTCACTGCCTCGCGCAACCCTGCAGCAGTGCATTTTGGGGGTTGTAGTTCCTTGCTCCAGCCGGCCGGGGCTAAGCGGGGGTACCCTCTCGTAAGCACGCTACCCCTTCAGCCCCCTGCCGCTGTCCTCGAGGCGTCGCACTTACCCTTCTTTCTGCTACCGCAGTCTCCTAACCAGCCGCTTCGCTGGCGGGGGAGCAACGGCGGCTGGCGGCCTCTAAGCGCCTGCGTACACCAGTCGAGTCGCGGGCGCGTGCACGAGGGTGACGGGCGCAGGGTGCGGCGCTCCCTACGCCAGGCGGGGGCGTTCCAGGCGTTCCCACTTCTGCACATCCGGCGGGGGCGACCTTCCGGATCCCACGGAAGTCTCGGAGCTCCGCGCTCCCGGCGTTGCCCACGCCCGTCACTCCGGGACCGGGTACGCAGCAGGCTTCGTCCACTGGCTCCGGCGGCCGCGAGGGGGCGCAGCGCCCCGTTCCGTGCACCTTCAGGAAGAGGCCGGGTGGCCGAGTCATCGCCAGAGGGCGGGGTTCACACCCCCATGGTCTCTGCCAGCCCTGTGAGGCTGGCGGGACCTGAACGTGGAGCCCGAGCTCTCAAACAGACCCATATGCGTGGGAACCACGGGGCGTCAGATAAAATGCAGATCAGTGGTTGAGCGTGGACCTATGAACCAGGAGGTCCTGGTTCCATCTCCAGTGTGGGGCGTGCAGGAGGCAGCCAGTCAGTGATTCTCTTATCATTGGTGTTTCTATCTCTCCCTCCCTCTCCCTTCCTCTCTGAAATCAATAAAAACAAAATTTTAAAAATGCAGATTCCTGGAAATTATCACTAGGGGGAAATATGCATGTTTGTGCGGTTTGGGGGGTGGTGGTGATTCTGGATTGTGGTTCCTGCAAGAGGTTAAAACTAGGATTCCGTTTGAAGTAGAATAATTCAAATTCTGGTCCCAGCCCTGTCACCAGCTGTGTGTCCCTGGCAGGTCAGTACTTTGTTGGGCCCCAGTGAAGTCCATAGGATTTAGTAGGCTGACCAGTCTTCCTTTCACACTCCCACCTCTAACAAGCTCCCGTCTTGTCATCAAAGGCAGAGTGAAGAAGCTTCTACCTTAAACTTGAAAGGAACACTCGGCAGTGCCAGCTTCCAGAGCCCTGCACGGGGTAAAAGCCCCAATGGGGGCTTGGCCGAGAGGTGTCTGGGGCCCCACAAGGTGTCTTGGGTCTCAGTGCTTGTCTAGGGTGCTCTCCCCGCACAAATACACACTCTTGGCGTGTGCACCGCTGGAGCCTCCCCAGATGTGTCCCAGTGTTCTATTTCTCAAAACCAACACACACCTCCCCACCCCCCACGCTGGCTGTTCCCTCAGCCTGGAAGGCTCTTTCCTCTGCTTTTTAACCTTCAAAATGTGCTCAGACCAAAATTTGGAGGAGCCTTCCTGTCCAAACAACCCCTTAGCCTTCAGGTGCCCCTTTTGCACCCGGGGTGAGCCAATGGTAGTGATGTCTCTGATGGGGATCCAGCCCGATATAGCACTCAGCTAGGGCCATGCACAGGGAAGGCCTGGAGCCAACCCAAGCACAGCCCTTGACAACGGAAAAAATGAAGGACAAGGTGCCAGGGCCCTCCAAGGGCATGCACTCTGGGCCCTTCTGGCCCTAGGTCTGGGCAGAAGGCCACTGAGGGAGTCTAGAGGGGTGGGCGGGGCATGTGGGCATTTTGACCACAAGTACAACACACAAACTTATTTGTGGATGGAGGCGCAGGCCCAGAGAGTGAGGGGCCTCAGCCATAAGGCTGGGGTGATGTTGGCTCAGTTCCTGATCCTGAGTCCCTATCACTCTCAGCCAGGACTCATGTCTGCCAGCTGATTACAGCAGAGAGCTGGCAAAGGGCTCTGGTCACTGGGGGCCCCCTGGCATCTGGAATACAGTATTCCGGCCTCTGTCTACTCCTCAGGCAGTGAGTCCAGTCCAAGTCCCAGGGCACTGGGGGGCCGGCCTGTGTGAGGTGCGTGGAGGAAACGGCAGGGAGAAGCTGGCCTGAACCACTATGCTGAAGTCAGTGAGGGACCCAGATGAGGCGGTGTCCAGATAAGTGGGGCAGTCTCAGGTGCCATTCCTGACTCGTTATCCCTCAGCCAGCTTATGCCCTGAGATCAAAAGCCATGTGCTCCCTGGCCAGTGTGGCTCAGCTGGTTGGAGTGTCATCCCACACACCAAAAGGTGGCATGTTCGATTCATGGTCAGGGCACATTCCCAGGTTGAGAGTTTGATGCCTGGTCAGGGCAAGTACGGGAAGCAACCAATAGATGTGACAATGTTTCCCTTTCTCTCTCTTTCCCTCCTCCTCTCTCTCTCTCCCTCCCTCCCTCCCTTCCTTTCTCTAAAATCAATTAAAAACAAACCAAAAAAAAAGAAAAAGAAAAGAGGCCACAGGGTCATGACTCGCTAAAAAAAAAAAAGCTGCTTAGCCAGTGTGGCTCAATGATTGAGCATCAATCCATGAACCAAGAGGTTGAAGCCTCCATCCTATATAAAAACTGCTGTTTGAAATTTTAACCCTGCTATTTTGGCTTCTGTAAACGCTTGCTGGCTTAAATAATAAGGAAAATAAGACTACTCCCATTCCAGAGAGGCCATAAACCTTGCCTAGCTGAAGTTATTGGTGCTGGCACCAGGCCAAGCCTTTGGTTGAGGTCTCAAAACCCCAGCACATAGGGCTCTTGAAGAACTTGCAAAGGGGACCAGAAAAACTCTTATTTGGGAGACAAAGAGCTGGAAAAAGTATACATAGGGAAGCTTCCTCCATGTTTTTTGCCCAGAACTTGAAAGACATTTTTCTCTGGGCCCGCACATAGTTAATAATAATAATAATAATAATAATAATAATAAAGTGTAACTCCATTTCTCTAAGTGTTGCTTGGTTTTCTTCGGTCTTCTGCAACAAGGTGACTGGTTCCATTCCTAGCAGGGCACATGCCTGGGTTGCAGGCCCCATCCCCAGTAGGGGGCATTTAGGAGGCATCTGATTGATGATGTTTCTCTCTCATCGATGTTCCTATCTCTCTATCCCTCTCCCTTCCTCTCTCTCTAAAAAAAAATCAATAAAAACACAGACACATATAAAAGCCTAAGAGACCATTTAGACCAGAATGACCAATTGACCAGTTGCTATGACATGCACTGACCACCAGGGGGCAGACGCTCAACATAGGAGCTGCTCCCTGGTGGTCAGTGCTGCTACAGTGGAGAGTGCTGCTCAGCCAGAAGCTAGGGAGCAGCAGCAGGCCAGTGGGCCAGGATGAGCATGGACTCCTCCCTGGCCGCCTGCCGCTGGGCACACTGCTACATCCCCCGAGGGATCCTGGATTGCAAGGGGGCACAGGCCAGGCTGGGGGACCACTCCCTTTCCTGTGCACGAATCTGTGCACCAGGCCTCTAGTTGAAAAATAAAAAGCCATGTGCACCTCCTGGCAATAAGAAAGGAGACACCTGATTGCTGATGTGGCTCTTATATCAGCTAGAGGCAGAGCAGACTTACAGTTCTTAGTTCATCCTAGCTCGATGCCTCTGTTGGTGGCCAGAGCTGTTTCATCCCTGAGACACATAAAAAACAAACAAACACAAAACAAAAAGAGCCATGTGCTGAGGACAGTGAGGCGGGAAGGTGCCCGGGTCTCTGAGACACACAGAGCCTTCTTGCCGAGTGAAGAACACACACTTCGGTTTTGTTAAATTGCTGTGTGGGGCTTCTGTTCTATGCAGCCTATCTCCTTCCCAAGTGAGGCAGCAGGATGGAGCTTGGCATGCAGTAGGCGCTCAGTAAATCAATACATTTTGGCAACTATTAATCCAAAGGCAGAACAGGAAAGCAGAGCTAAAGCAGATGGGGCCTTCTGGGCTGGTGGCAGCCCAGAGCAGGGGGATGGATAGGCTGACCTTTCCAGTTCTTCATGGGGTTACAAGGCCTCTGAAGAAAAATGGAGCAGTCTGAGTGAGGAGGGCAAAGCGTGTGCATGATTATGTGTGTGAGGCTTTCATAGTGATTACCCTAGAGATTGGGGTGGGGCCAGGCCCACAGTGAATATGAAGGGATGTGGGTTTGCAGGATAAGCATAGATGGGTGTGTGTGTGTATGAGAGAGAGACAGACAAGAGAAGGAAGAAAAGTAAAACCAAACAAAACACACAAAAATTAAAGGAGCCTGAAGGCTGGCTCTGATGGCTGGCTTTGAGGCCTGTCTCACCGGCCACAGTGGGGTCAGGGGGCGTGGGCACAGGTTCCTGTTGTTTTTCCTCCTCTCCCTCTGGCTGTGGGCAGAGGGGACTATAGCCTCACTCCCCAGCCCTGTTCTTCCCAGTGGCCTTCTGAGTTTGGCAGAGTGCCTACGGACCCTCACATCGGCCCCTTCCCCGCATCCTGGCCCTCCTCTGCTCTCTACCCAGGTCAGGGTGAGGCCTGCCCCACAGTGGCCTGCAGCCTGGCGTTTGCCTCTTCTGGTTCCCTTGGTGTCACCACGAGGATGCGCTTGATGACTCCATTTGGAAAGCAGGTTCTATTCCCCACGTACCCGAGCACTGAAGGGTCCTGAACCACCCAGGGGCAGCCTGGCTTGGGAAGTTCTGCCGCTTCTCCCAGACATTAGGACCAGGCCCCAGGTCCCGCTTCCACATCTCCAGGCACAGGACAGCACTGCTGGTTTTTGACAGCTGGAAACCCTTACCAAGGATCTGTGTAGACCCCAAGACTTCAGGCCACACCAGTCACGCCACCGCCTACTCTGGACATGCAGAGAGCAATGAGGTGGAATCTGCCAGTCTCAGGCAATGGATTTTTGATGGACTTCCTGCTAAGGCTATCTAACCACTTCTGGGAGATAAAAGCAGGAAACTATTCCCTGCTTTTTAGAGAATATGGGCTAGCTGTGACTTAGTGATCTGGTTGCCCTTGAATAAAGGGGCCCAAAATTGGGCAAGACTTCTCCTTCAACCACTGATCCAGGCTGGCCGGGCAGGAGGAGCTTTATTATCTCCATTTTACAGATGAGGAAACTGAAGCATAGCAAGATCAAGTAACTTTCACAATGTTACACGTGTGCAGAGGCAGGTGTTCATGTCAAGACATTGATTTTAGCCTGCTCCTTCCCCTCCCCTAGGGTTTCCCTTTCTTTCCCTGTGCCCTCAGGGTCACCCCAGAGGCTGGCTTAGCTCCTGCCCCCAGCTCCTGGAGGCCATAAGCTTCCACTACTTACCCGCCTACACCCCCAAGCCTGGGAGCTTCTTCCTGCCTGGATTGGTGACTTCCTTACCCAGGGCTCCCAGGCCCGACCCAGGAAGCTCCCTCCCAGCCGCCCTTCAGTGAGCCCCAGGGCCTCTGGAAGTAGTCTTGGCTGGGCCCCAGGAAGACTCGTCCAAGTGTGATTGGTCCTTTCAAACGGCGGCCTCGGCCTCGTCTTGCTTCCTGCAGGGCTGAGAGCCAGGAGGCCCCACGAGGTGGCTCAGGCCCAGACACGTGAGGCCCTTTCCCCTCCCGCTGCCCCAGGCATGCTGACTCAGAGCCTGGCAGCTGAGGTTGCCACCCCCTCCCAGCCGTGTGCGTGCAATGTGGGCTGGGTGGGGCTGAGGCAATCCCCTCAGCAATGCCTGACACCCACACACATTCCTGTGGGAGTTGGGTGGGATTGCTCCTTTCCTTCTGTCCCATACATAATGCACCGTCTTCTTTAAACAATAAGCTGTGCCTAACTTTACATCATCCAACGTTCTCTCAGGCCTGACTTTCATGGCTGCAAAACAGCCACTTCTCCATCGTTACTCAACTTCCCTCTCCTGATTGTTTCCAGATCCCACGTGGCCATGGATCTCCCTGTCCGAACACCCTTCTGCACCAACAGTTTATTGCCTCTGGAATTGCCTGTGTGTTCAGTTCCAGGGATAAAGACTTTTTTTCGAAATCACAAGTTTTCTAGATGGTTGTGAGCTGTCAGTGGATGGATACAAGCCAGTGACACACAGCCAATGAACTCCGGAGTCACTGTAACTTTTTAAAAGACTCTGATGAGAGAAAAAATCAAGGCTAACATTTCAATATAGGAGAGTCAGGAAATATAGGAGAGTGCGTCTGTGATGCACCAGCCCCATTACTGCCATGCCATGGCTCGTAAACTCAGCCTTTGCCATATGCAACAATTAAATTCGTTGGTTAGGAGAGAAAGATTAAAAGTGATCAATTCTGCCCTAACCGGTTTGGCTCAGTGGCTAGAGCGTTGGCTGGCGGACTGAAAGGTCCCAGGTCTGATCCCGGTAGAGGGCACGTACCTTGGTTTCAGGCACATCCCCAGTAGGGAATGTGCAGGAGGTGGCTGATCAATGTTTCTCTCTCATTGATGTTTCTAACTATCTATCCCTCTCCCTGTCTCTCTGTAAAAAATCAATAAAATATATATTTTTTAAAAAGTCATCAATTCTAATGAGAATGTGAAGCAACAGAACTCTCAGACACTGAAGGTGGGACATAAGTTGGCATAGTAACCCTGAAGAACTGTGTGGAAAATACTACAACTGAGTATACACACTATAACACAGCAATTCCACTCCTGGGTATATTTTCAGTACAATTGAAATAGTCCCAAATAATCCATGGAGGGCAGAATGAAAATGACCTACATGTATATTTCTATTGCAGTGAAGGTTACACAAAGGTGTGCATTTGTCAGAACTCATAGAACTGTACACTCAAAAAGGTGAATTTGACTGCATATAAATTATCTATATAAATAAAAATGTAAATGTTCGTTTGTTCAAAATCTCAAATCTCTGAAAGTTCTTCACCAATTGCTTTGAAATTTGACACAACGTTGCATTCAAATATGCGCCTGTTTTTATATACCTACATTATATAGATGTCATACCTGTGACAGATAAAAACATGCTCTTTTTGAAAAAACAGGTAAAAACATGCTTTTTTGAAAAACAGCGCCATCTGTTGGACATAAAAGCAACACATGCTATGAACTTAACAATATTATTCAGTCCAACATTCAAAGTCAGGCCGTCACATACAAGTCCGTCGACACTGTTGTGGAAGCAGATGAAGCGGTTAATTATCCAACAGAATTTTGGAATTCACTCAATCTGCCAGGGATGCCACCATACGTACTGCAACTGAAAATTGGCGTGCCAATTATCATGTTGCGAAATATCAACCAGGGCTGAGCTAGGGCTTGGGGCACAGGCGGCCACCATGGTCCCCCCATGCTGGCTGTCAGTGGGGACCAGGGGTGTAGGCTGGCGCTGGGAGGCTCGGGCTGCAGAGGTGCACGTGTGTGAGGCCAGACCAGCCAGGGGAGGGCACGGTGGCATGCCAGGGGCAGCTGCCTGGGAGGATACATTGTATACCCGCAAGCATTGTGCAATTAAACATATTAGAAAAGTGTGCTTTCTCTTTGCTTTCTTTTCCATTTAACCAGACTGAGCCACAGCAATGTGTGGCCAGGTACAGCTAGTCTACTCTAATAAAAGAGTAATATGCAAATTGACCACCACTCCAAGACACATAAACCACACCCACCAGCCAAGCCATGCCTCCCAGCCAATCAGAGCAGCTGTATGCAAATTAACCCAGCCAAGATGGAGGCTGGCAGCCACGGAGCTAGAGTAAACAGGAGGCTTCTGTTGCAACTGCCTGATTAGGCCAGTGGGCCTCTGCTCAAGCAACAATGTTCCAATTATAGAAGTCACGGAGCTGAAGTAAACAGGAGGCTTCCGTTGCCTGCCTAGGCCTATACTCAAGGTAACAAAGTTTCAATTATAGAAGATAAATAAACCCCAGAAACCTGATTTCATCCAGCCTCGCTGGGATGTTGGATTAATGGGAGCTGTGGGCAGCCTGAAAACAGCCCTCAGCCCCTCACCCAGGCTGCCCAGGTACCCCAGTAGAGACCTGAACCCTGAAGGGGATGTGGCAGCCTGAAAACGGCCCTCAGCCCCTCACTCAGGCTGGCTACACCTCCATGGGCTGAGAGTCTCCACTGGGGGGCTTGGCCAGCCTGCAAACAGCCATCAGCCCCTCACCCAGGCTGGCCAGGCATGCCAGCAGGTGGACATCCCCCAAGGGGTCCCAGATTGCAAGAGGCACAGGCTGGGCTGAGGGACCTCCCCGTCCCCCCTCTCCAGTGCACAAATTTTTGTGCACCGGGCCCCTAGTATCTTCATAAAAAAGAAAATTTACTGTCTGGCCGACATGGCTCAGTGATTGAACATCAACCTATGTACCAGGAGGTCACAGTTTGATTCCCGGTCAGGGCACATGCCCAGGTTGCAGGCTTGATCCCCAGTAGGGGGCATGCAGGAGGCAGCCAATCAATGATTCTCTCTCATCATTGATGTTTCTATCTCTCTCTTCCTCTCCCTTTCTCTCTGAAATCAATAAAATATTT
>PVJC01022041.1:0-27704 GCA_004026665.1 Murina feae | reverse complement strand
CCTGACCACCTCGGACACGGCCCCAAAAAGCAGCGTCTTCGGAGACCGAATACTCGGGAGGGGAGGAGACCCCCTCTGGTCTGCAAGTCAGAAACAGTGACAGCGTTTCAGTCCCTCCAGCACCAGGAGGGGGTGACGTCAGCAGCTACTACAGTCATGCTGCCTCCCCGAGTTTCAATAAGACTGCGGTTAACCCAGGCCCCATGGGAGGGAATATCGTCATGTGTAATTATAAGAGCAAAGAAGGTACACAGATACCACCTTCCCCTGGGACGCGCGTGTAGGACGTGAGCACAGGCTGGGACTCACAGGTACCTTCCTCACGGGAAGGGGGTGGGTGGCCACTGTCCGACTCCAAAGGGATGATGCAGATCATGAAGACCCGGGATTGCTCACCACCCAAACCTCAAACACACTCACCGGCTCTCCTTCTCCCGTGTCCAGAAGCAAGAGGCACATCTCACTGCTTTTCCCAAAAATCCTCCCACCACGTCAGGACGAGGGGAGGCCCCTTACCTGAGCGGCTTTGCTGAGACGAGTGGACCCTCTGCACACTTCGAGGCTTTGGCTGAGACGCAGAATAGAAGGGACCAGACCTCGTCCTGCCGAGTGCCAGCTGCTTGATGCGGGGGCTTCTTCTCAGACTCACACTCACTTCTGCAGAAGCAGAGCCACAGCCGTCAGCGGGGAGACCCGCGACCTGACCTCTCCCATGTGCACGTGAGCAACCTCATGTTTTACCAAATACACACAGGAGCTTGACAAGCCATTGGTGAGACTTCATTGTTGCAGCGAAGGTAAGAGGGGTGGCATGTGGCCCACGAGCCTGTCACCTCAGTGTCATGGCCACCATGCAGCATGATGGGGTGAAAAATACGTGTACAGTAGTCACGCTTGTAAAAATGTTTACACTTAGCAATTGCCGTTTGTGTATATCACATATAAGTAACACCTGTAAGAATATTGTTAAACTGTTAACAGTATTTCATAGAGTTATGGGATTACCAAGTGACTATCACAATTTTGGCTTTTCTATTTTTCAACAATAAACCTGTATCTTGATTAAAAAAGAAGTCAATCTTGGGAAGCTCCACCACATATACCTTTAAATAAAAAGTCCCCTCACCCCGCAAGATGGCTGGTGTGTGCAGCACTGTCACCTGCCTGTGAACAGCTTAGAATAGGGGTGGGGAACCTTCTCCTGCCAGGGGCCACTTGGCTATTTATAATAACTACTAGAGGCCCAGTGCACGAAATCCATGCACTCTGAGGAAGGAGAGCGGTGAGGTCCCCTCAGCCTGGCCTGCACCCTCTCACAGTCCAGGAACCAACCCCACAATCGATCGATCGCCCACTCCACAATGGATCACTCCACCGAGGGAGGCCCCACCCACCCGTTGTAGGCCAGTGGCCTGGGCCTCCCTCTGTGGGGTGATCATGGGGTGATGGCGGGGCCCCAACCAATCGCACTGCACCCGCCTTGGCCTGCCTGGCGCCAGTGGGTGTCACAGGGTGGTCTTCAGGACCACGTTGGACACCCATGGCCTTCGGCTGTAGGTCCATTTGCATATTATGCTTTTATTATAACAGATCATCTGGGGACCATAAAAAATTACCAGCTTCACCCCGAGGGCCTTGGCAGGGCCTGACCTCCCCCATCCCCGTCCCAGGGTGACGGGCTGAGCGGCCCAGGGCACGTGTTTCCACAGAAAGCAGGTAAAACTCCACACAAAGGCAGCAGATACCTTTCTCCGGGGACTCCTCAACAACACCGACTTCAGGGCCAGGATCAGAGGACCTTGAGGAAGCAAGAGCACAGGCTGACTCAGAATCACTAATTAACTCACAGCTAACACACTAAGGAGATACAGCCTCTCCCCCCGCAAGTCTGATAGCACCGCCGATGGCCAGCCCTCTCACACTATCAGAGATAAAACATTTAAAATATATATATATTTCTATTGATTTCAGAGAGGGAGGGAGAGGGAGAAACCACATGATGGGAATCATTGATTGGCTGCCTCCTGCACGCCCCCTGCTGGGGACCGAGCCCGCAAACTGGGCATGTGGCCTTGACCCGAATAGAACCTGGGACTCTTTGATGTACAGGCTGACACTCTATCCACTGAGGCAAACCAGCTGGGGCTTAAACATTTCTTTACAACTTAAAACTAACTAAAAATGTGTAATTCTGCCCTGGCCGCTGTGCTCAGTGGTTAGTGTCAGCCCGCACACCAAAGGGTCTCGGGTTCATTCCCTGCCGATGGCACGTACCTGGTTGCAGGTCTGACCCGGCCCAGCTGACGGCATGTGTGGGAGGCAAGGAGTTTCTCCCTCGTCTCTTTCTCACAATTTATTCTGCAGAAAAACTGACTCAAGTGTGTGAAACCCAAACACCAGTAACGACAAGACACACACGTGCTCCTCCCTCGCCTTCCTGCGCGTTACATGCAGCAGCTGTGAGGAGGACAAAGGCGGGAGCAGAGGCCGCCTGGCTGGGACTCGGGACCCAGAGACAGGGCAGTGAGCGCCCGGAAGTTCCTTTTTGCTTCTCAGATCCCGTGGGTGCGGCCAAACCTGCCCTCCGAGAACTGGGACGGGGGTCGCAAAAGACACTGTCAGGGGAGACCTGCTCTGCCCAGGCAGCTGCCATGGAAACCAACCCTCAGCACAGGAAGTTGGGACCCTAGACCCCAGCCCTGCCTCGCCATAACGAAGACCCACCTTCCCTTCCCCATGTCAGCACATGGATTTTTTTTTTTAATTTTACTGATATTTTACAGAGAGGGAGAGAGATAGTTAGAAACATTGATGAGAGAGAAACATCCATCAGCTGCCTCCTGCACACCTCCTACTGGGGATGTGCCCACAACCAAGGTACATGCCCTTGACCGTAACCTGGGACCCTTGAGTCCGCAGGCCGACGCTCTATCCACTGAGCCAAACCGGCCAGGGCAGCACATGGATTTTTAAATTGTGAAATAGCCAGCTCAGCTGGTGTGCTCAGCAGTTGAGCATCAACCCATGAGGTCAGGGTTGAATTCCTGGTCAGGGCATATGCCTGGGTTGTGGACTTGATCCCCAATGTGGGGCATGCAAGAGGCAGCCGATCCATGATTCCCTCTCATCACTGCTGTTTCCATCTCTTTCCCAATCTCCCTTTCTCTCTGAAATCAATAATAATAATAAAACAAATTGTGGAAATCAGCAGTATACTGCTCAGTAATAGAAAGGAATGAACTCCTGACTTGTGAACAAAACGGGTAAATCTCAAAACCACTCGCCAGGTGCGCGCGGCCAGACAGAGCCCCTCCCGTGGGTTCTCGGCCCTCGGAGCTGACGGGATGCTCTCTGGCTGTAAGAAACAGTCGGGATCCGCGTCACGAAGCCCACAGGAGCTGGGAGAGCTGTCATGGGGTGAGGCAGCCACACAGGTGTCACTCACCTGCCCTTGATCTGTCGGTGCAGCAGCCGCCTGGAGACCTGCTTGTGCTCCGGGGTCTCGGCCACAGTCCTGGTCAGCAGCTTGGGATGCCCTGCAAGGCGAGCAGCACACGGTCCCTCAGACACAGCCTGTCCCTCAGCCGCAGTGGACCTCGGGGCTGTGGACGGAGGTCTAACCCCAGGGCCCAACGAGACGGTTTCTCACCACTGTCAGAGGCTACAGAGTACATAAGCCATGTAAGTGTGAAATGTCCTGAGCAACCAGCTGCTCACTGATGAGCGCTAACACATCTGGGCACCTAGTTGGTGGCTCTTGCGTTTACGATTAAGTAAAACAAAGTATGTGACAATGTTGATATGCAGCAATTTATCAGATACAAGAGATCTTAGGTAAGATCTACAGCTGATTTCTCAGTAGGCAGTGTGATGACATATCCAAAGTGTCAAAAGAAGAAAGACTCAATCAACAATTCTGTATCCAGCAAAACTATTATTCAAAACCAGAGGAGAGATGAGCACATTCCCTGATTATAAAAACAAGCCCCCACATAGAAACTGTCACTAGCAAACCTGCCCCATCAGTAATACTAAAGGGAGTCCTCAGGCTGAAAGGAAAGGGGACTAGAGAGAAACTTGCATCCACAGGAGGAGTTAAAGAGCTCTCGGAAAGGTAACCATAAATAAATACTGAAGTCAGTATAAAAACATTTTTAGCAACTATTTTTTTTCTCCTGTGAGTTAAAATATAAAACAATGATTATAAATTTGTGTCGAAAGGCATACAATGTATAAAGATGTAACTTGTATGACAACAGAAAAAGGAGGGGATAGGACATGTCACTATATGCTATAGGACATGTCACCAGTGCTTCAGATTGAAATGAAAGGACACTAGATAGTGACTGGAAGCTCGAAGAAGAAGTGAAGAACACAGGGAAAGGGAAGTACACGGGTAAACATGCCAGCCCGTAGTGCGCTACTTTTGGTTTGCAACCCCTCTTTTTCCCCTATATGATTTAAAAGGCAAATGACACAATAATTATAAATCTGTGTTAATGGGCACATAATTTATAAAGATGTCATTGGTAATGACAACATAGAGGAATAGGGATGGAAATATATAGGAGCAGAGTGTTGTATTCATTCTGTTGAAAATAAGCTCATATTATTCAATAGGTTTTAAGCTTGAGGTATCAATTATAATCTCCAAGGTAACCTCTAAGAAAATAACTAGAAAATATACAAAAAAGGAAAGCTAGAAGGAATCCAAATGGTATACTCCAATAAGTCAGCTAGCTACATACTAAGAAAAGTAATAATGGAGGAACAAAAAATGGTAGAACTCCTTCCTTATCAGAAATTAAATATAAATAGATGAAACATTCCAATTAAATGAGCAATTGGCAGGTAGGTTAAAGAAAACCACGATGGCCCTGATCGGTCTGGCTCAATGGATAGAGCGTCGGCCTGCAGACTCAAGGGTCCCAGGTTCGATTCCGGTCAAGGGCATGTACCTTGGCTGCGGGCACATCCCCAGTGGGGAGTGTGCAGGAGGCAGCTGATCGATGTTTCTCTCTCATTGATGTTTCTAACTCTCTATCCCTCTCCCTTCCTTTCTGTAAAAAATCAATAAAATATATTTTTAAAAAAAGAAAGAAGAAAACCATGATGCAACGATATGCTGGCTATAACACTCACTTTAGATCCAAAGACACAAAGAGGTTGCAAGTGAAAGAACAGAAAAAGGTTTTTCATACAAAAGAGGGTGACTACACGATAAAATAGACTAAAAGGCTACAAAAGACAAAGCAGTACTTTATATATGGATTAAATTTCTATTTAATCCACCACATACATACAATAGTTACTACAACATAGCCCCCAAATGTCTGGAGTAAATACTGACAGAACTGAAGGGAGGAATAGCTAAGTCAACAATAACAGACTTTAAAACCCCACTTTCAATAATGAACAGAACAACTAAACAGAGGCTAACAAGGACACGGAGACTTGAACACCACCACAAACCAGCGAGACTAGCAGCCACCTCCCCGGGTGCCCCACCCAACGGGAGCAGAACACGAATTCTTCTCACACAGACAGCGTCTAGGACAGGCCCGATGTTAGGCCATAAAACAAGTGTCAAGAAAGATGAATGGATTAGAAAACTGTGGTACATCTACACAATGGAATACTACGCTGCTATAAAAAAGAAAGAATTCTTACCATTTGCAGCAGCATGGATGGAACTGGAGAGCATTATGCTAAGTGAAATAAGCCAGTCAGAGAAAGAAAAATACTACATGACCTCACTCATTTATGGATAATAAAGACCATTATAAACTGATGAACAAAAATAAAGAAACAGAGCAACATCAAACAGACTGTCAAACTACAGCAGGAAGGACGGGGAGGATTGGGATGAGAGGGGGTTTAAGAGATCAACCAAAGGACTTTCATGCATGCATATAAGCATAACCAATGGACATTGGGGGGAGAGGAGGACATATGTAATACTTTCAATAATAAAGATCCATAAAAAAGAGAGAGAGAGAGAGAGACAGTAAAAGGTGGTGATGAGGATGTGGAGGAACCCTCATACATTGCCGGTGGGAATGGGAAATGGGGCAGCCACTCTGGCGAACAGTTTGGTAATCCTCAAAAAGTTAAACATGGAGTTACCGTATGACCCAGCAAATCCATTTCTAGTCATATACCTGAGAATTAAAAACACATCTATACAAAACCTTATATATGAATGTCTGTAGCATTATCTCCAATGGCCAAATTGTAGATTTTAAACAACTAAAATGTCCACCAATTGGTGAACAGGTAAGTACAATGTAATTTATCCACACAGTGATGTATGCTGGCACTGAAGGTAAACAAAGCGCTGGGACCTGTCCTATGACTTATTCCGCTCACAGGAAATGCCCAAAAAAGGCAAATCCATGGAAACAGAAGGCAGACTGGCTCTTGCCCACAGCAGCAAGTGACGGCTAATGAGTGTGAGTGATGCAAACATGCTGGAATATACCGAAACCTCTGAATCACATATTTCAATACATGAATTTTCTCTCTCAATCATCTAAAAATAACAAAGAAACAAACAAACAAAAACAATAAAAGAAAACACTAGAAAACTGTTTAATCACTACTCTTCATTTCTTTCTAACTGTGTTTTATGAGGTAACTGGTTTTATAAAACAGATGCGTGTCTGCAGGGGTAACTAGGAAGGGAGGGCTGAGAGAGACCAGGATTAATTTCCATCCCAGCGTGGAGGGGCCCCGAGGGGAAGAGTAACTGGGGGTAACCACAGAGGAGATGCTCGAGCTCCTGCCGTAAAGCGGGTCTGGGGACGGGTGGGCGCGAGCAGCCCTGGCTCGGGTCGCTGTGAAGTTACCTCTGGCCTGGCCGACACTGTCCGGCTGGCGCCGCAGACCTTCCACGGCCGACACGGAGTGGCTTCTCGGCAGCCCCCGCTTCGCCCGCCTCTTTGAAGGAGAAATTTCCTGGGTGAAGAGGTTTCTTCGAACTTTGGTCACTTCTGAAAACAAACAAAAAAGACAAATATGATCACTGATAAATGCCGTATCTGGGGAAAGAAAGTCATCCGCAACAGAGAGAAACTGCTTGAGGAAACTGTTCTAACGATTGACTACTACGTAGACACTTAGGGGGAGAGTTTCTTTAACTACTAAACTCACGTGGTACATTAAAGTTATTTTAAGCCCTGACCGGTGTAGCTCAGTGGATAAAGCATCGGCCTGCGGACTGAAAGGTCCCAGGTTCAATTCCAGTCAAGGGCACATCCCCAGTGGGAGGTGTGCAGGAGGCAGGTCATCAATGTTTCTCTCTCATCGATGTTTCTAACTCTCTATCCCTCTCCCTTCCTCTTTGTAAAAAATCAATAAAAAATGAGAGAGAAACATCAATCAGTTGCCTCCTGCACACTCCACACGGGGGATGTGCCCGCAGCCAAGGTACATGCCCTTGACCAGAATCGAACCTGGGACCCTTGAGTCCACAGGCTGACACTCTATCCACTGAGCCAAACCGGTCAGGGCAATTTTCTGGGTTATTTTAAACGCCCTTCCTCACTCAACAGCATGAGCGCTGTGACCATCTGGACCAGTGGTCGCCCACCGTTTGGACCTCACGAACCACCGGTTGGCAACCACTGATGGAGACTCCAAGTTTGGGGGGGGAAGCTCAAGAGGCAAGGGACACTTGGGCAAGTGAGGAAAACGGCTTCTTGACCTTAGGATGGCCTCGTGCAGGCTAAGCGATAATTCCCCTGCGGTAAAGCCTTCTAAGAGCCAGTCACTGAAAGGAAACCAAAGGAAATAGGCCCTCACGCTGGGAGGACCCCTTACGTCTTCCCATCAACGACATACGCATCAACGCAAGGACCCCAATCACACAGTGACGTTTAAAGAAAGTTCCTCCATCTCCACATAGGAGCCCTGCTTGCTGCCTGAGGCTGTCTACGAGCCTCATTTACGACCTGGCAGCTAACCTGGACTTGCTACTTTCTGTTTCTTCCCAGTTTTTGGAAACTGTAGTCTCTATAGGAAACTTCAAAGAATAACAATAAACACAGTGGTCGCCCCCGTTTGTACCATTTTCCACCCCCACACTGCAGAGGAAGGGCAGGCACAGACTCCTCAGTCCCCTACGTCAGTGCGTGTCTCCCGGGTGCAAGGGCACATTATCTGGCCTATGACCCAGGAAGTCACAGTTCGACTCCCAGGGGGTGGGCTCCATCCCCAACGTGGGGCGTGCAGGAGGCAGCTGATCCATGATTCTCTCTCATCGCTGATGTTTCTCTCTCTCTCTCCCTCTTCCTCTCTGAGATCAATAAAAACAGGTTTTTCAAAAAAAGAAAGAAAAAAGATTTCAGACCAGTTATTTTGCAGAATGTAGCAGTTTGAGACTACCTGAACACTTTATTCTCCTAGAAGATATTATCTGGAGATATTTCATTAATCAACAAATGCTCATAATTAGGCAGCTGCTTAAATACATGTGAGTGAATAAATGTGTCGCTCTAGTCAATGAACAGGTGCCGAGGGAACGAAGCATACCTTGTACTGGATCTTTCACTGGGAGTGAGGGCTGCGGGAGAGTGGGGCGAGAGTTCTCCTGAAAGATGAGAAGACCCAGTAAGAAAACAGATATGCATTTAAAATACAAGAATAAAATTCCACTTGGAATCCTTTGACCCTGACAGTTCTCCTTATGGGAATCTGTAACAGAAATGGTTGTAAAACGCACAAAAATGGATACATGATCCAAGGACACTGAAGGCTGCAATAATAATACAAAATCAGAAACTCCCTAACTATCCATGAAGAGGGAAACAAGCCCTGACCGGTTTGGCTCAGTGGACAGAACGTCGGCCTGCGGACTCAAGGGTCCCAGGTTTGATTCCGGTCAAGGGCATGTACCTTGGTTGCGGGCACATCCCCAGTAGGAAGTGTGCGGGAGGCAGCTGATCAATGTTTCTCTCTCATTGATGTTTCTAACTCTCTATCCCTCTCCCTTCCTCTCTGTAAAAAATCAATAAAATATATTAAAAAAAAACAAAAACAGGGAAACAAATCAATGATGGTTCATCCATTCAATGCAGACATTAACAGAATTAGGAAGGTCTGTAAGAATAGAGAAGGGAGGAAGACTTGGATATTCAAACACAGAAAGAGGTTCATAATGGGAAAAGGCAAAATGCAGAATAAAAACAAAACAAAACAAAACGCAGAATAGTAAGCAGAGTGGGTTAACCATGTGTGACGTCTCTGTGTATCTATGTGTATAATATGTGCAAACCTTTATGGATACTAGTGGTACATACATGACAGGGCTGTGAATATACAATGATTTCTTCTGAAAAATTAACGGAGAAGGGACACTTTTAATTTCATATATTTCCATCTTTTTTTTTTTTTTTTAATTATAGGAGTTTATTTAGAAAGTTGCAGAGGTAGAAGAAGTGAGCCAGTTGGGCTGCATGGGCTCAGAAAACAAGTCACAGAAGCGAGAAAGGCAAAGTTAACACTCCTGTGGGGGAAGATGAGGGGAAGGCACAGGGGTGCTCCTGAGAGAGAGCACACCTGATTTCAGTGTCTTAATGATCACTTGTATATACCTTTTACACCTAAACAAGTAAAGGGAAACCCACATCAGTTACCGGATGGCCGTCCCCTCAGGAATGTCTCTGGATTAAATTGCTGTCTACTTGCTATTACAGAGGAAGAATCAAGAGTCTATAATCCAGATGGATTTTGGACTCAAAAATGGATTTTTCACAGAATTTTTAGATTGATTTTTCAATTATGCCACTGTAATACCTGAAGAATGGACTACCACGTGGGGGGAGGAAGCTAACAAATGGCATTCTTTACTAACCAAAATCAAATTCTGACCTCAGTACACCTAGTTTTAAAGGAGTAAGCTTTCCTGGCCAATCTAAAATGAAGTTTCAGAAACTACAACGAAAAGAAAAAACGGACAACACCCAGAACCACAGGAAGGCTGGCTGAGTGGAAATCCTACAACTAGAAGGAAAGAGGAAAGCACAGTGAGACTCAGAGGTGCGGAAGAAAAGTGCAGAGGTGTGGAGGTGCGGAAAGGGCTGGCAACTGAGGACGCGGCCGTCTTTTCCAATCCGGAGGGAGTCACAAGCTCCCGACGGCTCTGAACTCCAGTTACGGGCAAGTCTCTCGGAATCCAGACTCACACGGGGAGAAACTGGACTGTCTGGCATCGGGAGGAATTCCGGAGCGGCTTTCCCTCAGCAGTGCTTGCAGCGATTACCGCAGAGCACTGAGACACAGGGCCTCTTAGGGCAGGACGGAGGATCAGCCATAGCTGTTTGCTCTGCCCTGCTGATTCCCCGAGACCCCGCCCCACCCAAGCTGTGTGCAGAGGCTTTTGCATATAAAAAGCTGGGTAGCCTCAGGCAGAAGCTAAATCAGTGCTTCCTTAGAGATCCAAGAGCCAGTGTACCCAGTGGTCAAAGTGGAAAAGGACCAGTCAGAAATTAAGCATACACTGACTGAAACCATGAATAATATACAGAGATCCAACAGCAAACTAGAGGATCCCAAGAATCAAGTCAAAGATTTGAAATACGAGGAAGCAAAAAACACCTATCCTGAAAAGCAAAAAGAAAAAAGAATCCAAAAATATGAAGATAGTGTAAGGAGCCTATGGGACTTCAAACATACCAACATCTGAATTATAGGGGTGCCAGAAGAAGAGAGAGAGCAAGATATTGAAAGCCTATTGTAGAAATAATGACAGAAAACTTCCCCTTCCTCATGAAAGAAATAGACTTACAAGTTCAGGAAGCAAAGAGAACCCCAAAGAGGAACCCAAGGAAGACCACACTAAGACACAGCATAATTAAAATACTAAGGGCAAAAGACAAAGAGAGAATCTTAAAAGCAGCAAGACAAAAACAGTTAACTACAAGGGAGCACCCATACGACTATCAGCTGATTTCTCAACAGAAACCATGCAGGCCAGAAGGGAGTGGCAAGAAATATTCAAAGTGATGAATAGCAAGGACCTACAACCAAGATTACTTTACCCAGCAAGGCTATCATTTAGAATTGAAGGTCAGATAAAGAGCTTCACAGACAAGGAAAAGCTAAAAGAGTTCATCACCACCCAACCAGTATTACATGAAATGCTGAAGGGTATTCTATAAGAGGAAGAAGAAGAAAAAGGTAAAGGTAAAAATTATAAATAAAAAAGTGACAACAAATACCTATCAACAAGTGATTCTAAAAATTAAGTTATAAAAAAAATCTGATGAACAGAATAAACTGGTTAATATAATAGAAGCAGGGGCATAGAAAGGAAGTGGTCTGACAATTCTTGGCAGGAAGGGAGTGTGGGGGTGCAGGAAGAGACTGGAAAAAATCTTACACCTATGTATGAGGACAGTGGCAGGTTGTAAGGGTATGGGGTGGGGTGGGAACCAGGTAGAGGGGAGTCATGGGGATAAAAAAAAAAAAAAGAGGAACATCTGTAATAATCTGAACAATGAAGATCTATTAAAAAAATAAAAAATAAATATTTCTGTCTTTCCCTGTCTCCATTCTCTCTAAAAATCAATGGGAAAATAGCCTCAGGTGAGGATTAAAAAACAACAAAGATCTGATTTGACTTCTGTGAGCTCCACATCCACTCCCCACCACAGAGACACCACCCTCCATCCCGCTCTACCCCGTGGCTCTCGCAGAAGGACTAGCTCTCTGGCGCCATTTGCTGTCTCTAGGAAACGACTTACGTTTCTCGCGGGTTTCTGAGACACTTTGGGGATTTCAATTTGTCGAAGATTCTGTGAACCCTCCGCAATGCTTTTGTGTCTTATTAATGCATTTTTCCTTTTGGAAAGAGAAAGAAATAGTCAATGTACACTCAGTAGCGGTTACATGTAGCTAAATTAAACGGAAACTACAGTGCAAAGTAAAACATTCTCTTTTTTAAAATATATATTTTTTTTATTTCAGAGAGGAAGGGAGAGGGAGAGAGAGATAGAAACATCAATGATGAGAGAGAATCACTGATCAGCTGCCTCCTGCACGTCCCCCACTGGGGATTGAGCCTGCAACCCGGGCATGTGCCCTTGACCAGAATCAAACACAGGACCCTTAGGTCTGCTGGCTGCCACTCTATCCACTGAGCTAAACCAGCTAGGGCTAAAACATTCTTTAGATAAAGGTCAGTAATCTTGGTATTGGCCCGAATTTAAAGCAAAATAAATCCCAGAATTTCCAAAAGTAAGTGCTATAAATTCAACTAGTTATAAACAATGAAAAGCCAAAGGAAAACTTAAAAAGCAAGCTGAAGCCCTAAGCTCATCTCCTACGAGGCTCCTAGTTCCCGGACACCCCATGGACAATCAAGGGCTCTGCAGACTCAGTGGCAAATACTGTGTGTTCCCTGGGTAAGTGACACATGCTCCTGACACTCCTCCAAACACCCAGGACCCAGAGCAGAATCTCCAGTGACTGGCTTCTGTGATTCAGATAGGAAGGCACAAGGGAGCCAATGGGTGACAAACACACACTGCTGGCCTGCGGTTTAAACACCCCCTGCCCCCGGCCCTGGCCAGTTTGTTCAGTGATCAGAGCATCGGCCTGCGGACTGAAGAGTCCCAGGTTCAATTCCCAGTCAAGGGCATGTGCCTGGGTTGTGGGTTTGCTCCCCACCCAGGTTGGGGTTTGTGAAGGAGGCAACCAGTTGATGTCTCTCTCACATCGATGTCTCTGTCTCTCTGTCTCTCTGTCTCTCTGTCTCTCTGTCTCTCTCTCTGTCTCTCTCTCTCTCTCTCTCTCTCTCTCTCTTTCTGCTTCTCCTCCCTCCCTCTCTTTCACTCTCTGGGAAAAATACCCTTGAGTGAGGATTTTAAAAATAATAATTAAACACACCCTCTGTCAGAACCGGAGCATGCAAGGGACGCCTTTAATTCCCAATGCCCCCCTACCTTCTCTTCTTAGCCGATCGGGTACGCAGCTCCTCCAGCTGGTCGGAGTCCGTGCCACCCGGCGCTGACCTGCCGCCACTGGCCATGAGAGGCACAGAGGAAAGCGGAGACTTGCTCTCTTGTGTCACGGAGTCGTCGCTGAAGAAGTCTGTTGGCAGGACCCCCGCCAGCTTCTGAGGAATCACAATGCCCAGGCTGTCGTACAGATGCCCCAGCGTCTTCGGGATGGAGTCGATGTACCTGTGGGCAGGTTGGCTAAATGAGGAACAGCCGTCACGGAGGCCCCTCCTTCCCCTCCTCGCCCAGCATGAGAAACGGTCCCTCCGATTCCATGACTCTGAAACACGCCACACGCAGTCCTCACACTTACAATCCCAGAATTTCTTCCAGAAACGTTGCCAGGTATGCCGAGTCCTCCGTTAAGCACACCATGCGCAGCAAATCCGCCACCTGAAGGAGACCCCGAGGTGACTGCCCGCCTCTGCGGGATGCTGAGCTCCTGCATATTCCCAGCAGCCCTGAGCGGTAGACTTACCTCCTCCACCAGCTGCTCCACGTCATCTATGCTGTCATGTATCGATGGGCACTGCACACACATCTCCAAACGGAGAAACACCTGCAGCTGGCACCTTGAAAGAGAGAAATACTAGGTTATAGCTATTCTGAAGGTCACTAAACTCGAGGCCCCTTCCTCAGTCAGATCTACTTATATACAAAACAACAAAATGGAGAAGAGTGACTTTCTCTAAATCAGAGGTCGCTGACCGGTGGTTTGCGAAATCCAAAAGATTGGTGACTGCTGCTCTACTGACATGTTCATCAGGTAAACAGGTGACTCAAACCGCATATTCTATATAATAAAGAGCTAATATGCAAATGGTTGTCACGCCCTCACACCGTAACAGCTCAGACACTCAACACTGGGGAGAGAGGAATGGGAACCAGCCAGGCTGTGGCCCAGAAGAGGAACAAACAGCCTGCCCTGAGGTCCTGGGCACTAGTGGCTGTGCCTGCACCTGCAGCCTGGGAGAGGGACAAGCTGCCCACTCCACAGTCCCAGGTGCCAGCGCCTGCGGCCCAGGAGAGGGACAAGCCACTTACCCCACAGTCCCCTGCAGCTGTGGCTAGCCCAAGCAAAGCCAGCCCAGGTCCTGGGTGCCTCCAGCTGGCCAGAGGGAGGTAAGCCCAAGCCCTGGGACAGGACGAGGTAGAGGTGGGTAGGGGCGATCAGGCCAGCAGAGGACCAGTTAGGGGTGATCAGTCCAGTAGGGGAGTAGTTGGGGCAATCAGGCAGGCAGAGGTGGTTAGGGCAATCAGGCAGGCAAGCAGGCAAGCGGTTAGGAGCCAGTGGTCCTGGATTGCGAGGCAGTCGGACATCCCCTGAGGGGTCTCAGATTGGAGAGGGTGCAGGCCAGGCTGAGGAACCTCCTCCCCCATGCACAAATTTCATGCACCGGGCCTCTAGTTAAATATAAAGAATCAGCCACAAAAGCCTCTTCAAGCAATTTGCCATCTGTTCTAAATGAATACAAGCAAGTCTTAGAGTTTGTTTTGAAGCAACGGTTAAAAAAACTAACAACAAAGGTTACTTACTCTCTGACTTTGTCCAGGTTTTTTCCTATGTCTTGTCTAAGACTTTTGCTAGTTTTTAAGAGGTTATTTTTGACTTGATGCAGGCAGTTCATCTGAAAATGCAAAGTATCACAGAGGAAAATGTGACATTCCTTGTCATCATTTCTAATGTCTTCACAGCTGACAAACGCCAAGGCAGGGAAGTACATTCCCTCACACACACCCCCTTCTTTCACTTTAATGAAAAAGTGGTGAAATAATGTTCTTTTCTATCTTCAAGCCTGCAGATTTGACCTTTTTTTTTTTAAGTCCTCACATGAGGATATTTTTTCCTTTGCTTTTCAGAGAGAGAGGAAGGGATGGAGGGAGAGAAAAAGAAATACTGATCTCAGAGAGACACATTGACTACCTGTTTCCAGCCCAAGCCCCAACCAGGGATGGGGAACAAACAAGCAACCCAGGTATGTGCCCTTGAGTAGGAATTGAACAATGACCCTTCGGTGCACAGGCCAACGCGCTGACCACTGAACCACACCAGCCAGGGCTTGACCTTTCTTAAACGGAAGATTCCATGCAGTAGTGACTGAGATGTCTACATACTATAAACAACTCCTGCTCACTGAGGAGAAGCCTGGATTCACTGCCATGAAGAGAAGCAATAACTGGTGTAAAACAGTGGTTTACAGCATTCTTGTGCTCAAGGGTCACGTGAGAAGCTTTTAGTCTATAGATACCCAGGTCCCAACACGCAGACATATGCTTCACTGCGTCTGGAGGAAGGCAGGCATCAGGTACTAAAAAATGCCCCACGTGCCCCAGACAGTGTTCATCAGTGGTTAGAGCGTTGGCCCACACACCAAAGGGTCAGAGGTTCGAGTCCCGGTCAAGGGCATGTACCTGGGTTGCAGGTTTGCTCCCCAGTCGGGGTGTGTGTAGAAGGTAACCCGCCAATGTGTCTCTCACACCAATGTTTCTCTCTGTCTCCCTCTCTCTGAAAACCAATGGAAAAAATGTCCTCAGGTGAGGATTTACAAAAAATAAATAAATAAAAAAAAATGTTGCAGATGACTCTACAGTCCAGGCAGGACTGAGGACCACTGGCTTAATACACGCGTCTTACACGCAGCTCAGATAAGGACACAGGAGAGCACACGGCATTACCGGCCTAACCCATGCCCTTCGTTTCTGCCCTGTTAGGTCACCACATCCAACATCCAAGACCTGGAACTGTGCTCCTTGCTCCCCTCCTCGCTCCCCTCATCATGTATGAATCATGCCCTGCATACGAACATGTGAGCCAAACCCACCAATAAGCAGCGATAACATTCATCAAGTCGCTCTGACCTCCAAGTCCTTAGTGCCTTTGGACTTGAGAAATGCCTTAATGGTTGAGATTGTGTTCTGAGCACATGAATACAACACGGTTTCTCCTGTGGCCATAGTCTTTTGGTAATTTTCATGGATGTAAGACTGTAGCTCCTCTTCAGTTTTAAAATCTGTAAAAAGAAAAAGTTAAACTGAGGACTTCCAGTAAAGATGGCAGAGTGGGTTAAGGCTGTGCTTGCCTGAGGAATATGACTGAAATGCATAAAAATATCCTATATAATAAAAGCCTATTGTGCTAAGTGTTCGGTTCTCTGGTGACTGCTCAACCAATCAAAGTGTGATATGCTAATGATATGCTAAAGGTGCTCAACCTGCTTGCTATGACATGTGCTGACCACCAGGGGGCAGACGCTCCGACCAGTGGGCTAGCTTGCTCTTGGGATCTGGCTGATCAAGACTGAGCGAGATGGGCCTGAGACACCCTGGAGCCCTCCCTTGGTCCCTCAGCCTGGCCTGTGCTCTCTTGCAATCCAGGACCTCTCAGGAGATGTCAGAGAGACAGTTTTGGCCCGATCTTGCAAGCCACTCCCCTCAGGAGGGCGCCAGATGCAGGGCTCATGGCTGGTGAGTGCTGCTGCAGCACGAGCCTCTCCCGATCAGGGTGGGGATGAGTGGGAGCAGCAGATAGGAGCAGCAGGCAGCATTGGACTGCGGGTTTCGGCCCCATCCCCGCAGGCTACCCAGAGAGACCACCCATGCACAAATTGGTGCACTGGGCCCCTAATGCGGGTATAGGTACACCTGCCCTCAGACACTGAACGCTGGGAAGTGAGGAGTACCTTTAGGTTTGGCACTTCTTCGTGTCCTTCCTCTGTGCTCCGATCTTCCCGCTGTTCTCCCGCCCGCTGTCTGCTGGGTCCCCCTGTCCCCAGCGGCCTCTGGACTGCCATCTGGATGCAGCTTCTGAGCCTTGACGTTCAGCCTTGCGACGTTCAACATCTTTAAGGAGCGGCACATGGTCTTCATCTTCTGCCGCACTGGCGTGCGAGGGACGCCTCCTACCAACCATCGTGGGAGGGAAAGTAAAGGAAATTTTACCCCCGTGGACCAAGAACTGCTTCAGTTACCAAAAAACCCCGCTGCGTTAATGCTGCACTAAGAGCTACTTTTCCCACGTTATAAGGCAAAGACTCTTCCTAGAAGCTTATGCTAACGAACTCACTAAAGAACAAATCAAATCATATGCATGCTGTACACTACAGTATCATTTAGAATGATTATATCAATTGAAATATTCAACAACAAAAGAATTCTGTAAATTTTGTTAAGCTATGAGATGGAATAGTAACTGAACAGGCAAGGTAGCAGATGAACAAATTAATCCTGTAAGCGACACGCAAAGTTGTATTTAAGTTTGTTATAACTAAAAATGAAAATGGTTTATTCATTAAAAAGGGAAAATTGTGACTCAGTTTTTATTATTTTGTTAGTCCTCCCTGAAGTATAATTTTTCCATGGATTTTTAGAGTAGAAGGGAGAGGGGGAAAGAGAAACACTGACATGAGAAAGATTGGTTGGTTGCTTCCTGCACACACCCCTTGACCCGGGCCAGGGATCGAACCTGCAGTGCAGGTACAAGCCCCACCAGAATCAAACCTGAGACCCTTCAGTGCGCAGGCCAACACTCTCACCACTGAGCACAAGGGCCAGGGCCGTGGCTGATATTTTAATCACTATTGTACTAACGTAATAATTTTGAAATTTGAAATAGAAGAACTTCTCCTTGTTTATTCGGTTACCATTTCAACCTCATTTTAGGGACTATTAACTCTTTAAAACACACAGTTTCCAAAAATACTCAGGAAACCTCGTGGGTATGAGCGTACGTTTCTTTTTGCTGTCTTCCTGCTTAGCTACGGCGGGTTCTTCACGGGACCTTCTCAGGTAGAGCTCGGACAGGCGGCGTGTTAGCTCACTCTCAGTCTTGGAAGACTCCTCCTTACTGGGCGAGGCAGCCTGCAGCAGCCTGTGGACAAGTCAAGAAGGCCGGTGTAAAGCTGAAATCCTAATTTCCCAAAATGCTTTAAAGACAAAACGACAATAACAAGATGCCTCTTTTCATAAGCTAATCACAGACGTCCCCACAAGATGCCTTCAAACGTATGCTTTCCCAGGAGGGAAACGGTCCCTTTTCTCACTTATGCTTTGAACAAGCTCAGAGACCAAAGCTGCCTGTTCACAGAACCATTCACCATTACACAGTGTTGACTTTTATTAACAAGGTCTTCACGTCCTAGGGTACATGTTTGATTATGGCAACTGCTTCACTTCTGCACTTCCCTGGTTGTTTTTTGCTCAGTGTCCATACATTCAAGTGCAAGATGATGGAATGAGGAGAAATGGGGGAGAGGGGTGATCAGTTATGGAACACTTGTCCACCTAGAGCTAACTACCAGGCACTAAGGAAATCACAAAAATAGGACAACTTTCAAAATGTATTACTTGTATTTCACTATCTTCTATGACCTGATATAATCTGATTTAAAAATAGGAGAAAGTTATGATACCATTAGCATAAACTGAAACCATTTCCCCTAAGAACAGGAACGAGACAGGAATGTCTGCTCTCACCGCCCTTATTCAACATAATATTGAAAGTCTTAGCCAAAGCGATCAGACAAGAAGAAATAAAAAGCATCCAAACTGGAAAGGAGGAAGTAAAACTCATTATTCGCAGATGACATGATATCATACATGGAAAACCCTAAAGACTCCACTATAGAAACTACTAGATTTAATAAATAAATTTGGCAATGTAGCAACATACAAAATTAACACCCCAAAAAATCTATGGCTTTTTACTACTCCAATAATGAATTCTCAGAAAGAGAAACAAAACAAACAACACCATTTACCATTGCAACAAAAAAAATTAAGATGCTTAAGGAATAAACTTAACCAAGGAGATAAAAGACTTGTATTTGGAAAACTACAGGACACTGAAAAGAGATAAAGGAAGACATCAACAAATGGAAGAATATACCATGTTCATGGATTGGTAGAATCAACATCATTAAAATGTTCATTCTACCCAAGGCAATCTACAGAATCAATGCAATCCCTATTAACACACCAACAGCATATTTCACAGATCTAGAACAAATACTCCAAAAATTTATATAGAACCAAAAAAGACCCCAAATAGCTGTAGTAATCTTGAGAAAGAAGAACAAAGTTGGAGGAATCACAATACCAGATTTTCAAGTTATATTACAAAGCCACCGTAATCAAAACAGCCTGGTACTGGCACAAGAACAGACATATGGAACAGAACAGAGAATCAACCCAAGCTATTACACTCAATATTTGACAAAGGAGGCAAGAACATACAATGGAGTTAAGACAGTCTCTTCAATAAATGGTGCAAGGAATACTGGACAGATACATGCAAAAAAAAAGAAACTAAAGCCCTAACCGGTTTGGCTCAGTGGCTAGAGCGTCAGCCTGTGGACTCAGGGGTTCCAGGTTCGATTCTGGTCGAGGGCATGTGCCTTGGTTGCGGGCACATCCCCAGTGGGGAGTGTGCAGGAGGCAGCTGATCGATGTTTCTCTCTCATCGATGTTTCTAACTCTCTATCCCTCTCCCTTTCTGTAAAGAATCAATAAAATATATTTTAAAAAAAAAATGAAACTAAACCACCAACTTATATCATACATAAGAATAAACTCAAAATAGATAAAAGACTTAAATTAAATATAAGTCAGGAAACCATAAAAATCCTAGAAGAAACCATAGCCAGCAAAATCTCAGACATCTCTCGTCGCAATATGTTTACGGATATATCTCCTGGGGCAAATGAAACTAAGGAGAAAAATAAACAAATGGGACTACATCAAAATAAAAAGTTTATGCACAGCAAAAGAAACCATCAACAAAATAAAAAGGGAACCCACTGTATGGGAGAACATATTTGGTAATGATACATCTGATAAAGGGTTAATATTCAAAATATATAAGAAACTCAATCAACTTAACAAAAGGAAGACAAACAATCCCATTTAAAAATGTCCAAAGGTTCTAAATCGATATTTCTACAAAGTGAACATACAGGTGGCCAAGAGACATACGAAACAAATGCTCAAAGTCACTGATCATCAGAGAGATGCAAATTAAAACAATAATGAGGTATCACCTCGCAATTGTCAGCATGGCTACCATCAACAAATGACAAGTGCTGGCGAGGATGTAGAGAAAAGGGAACCCTAGTACATTGCTGGTGGGAATGCAAATTGGTATAGCCATTATGGAAAATAGTATGGAGTTTCCTCAAAAAATTAAATTGCCCTAACTGGTTTGGTTCAGTGGCTAGAGCGTCGGACTGTGGACTGAAGGGTCCCGGGTTCGATTCTGCTCAAGGGCACATGCCCGGGTTTCAGGCTCAATTCCTAGTAGGGGGCGTGCAGGAGACAGCCGATCAATGATTCTCTCTCATCACTGATGTTTCTATCTCTCTGTCTCCCTCTCCCTTCCTCTCTGAAATCAGTAAAAAATATATTTTAAAAAAAACACCACAAAACACTGTGGTACATTTATACCGTGGAATACTATGCGGCAGTGAAAAAGAAGAATCTCTTATCCTTTGAGACAGCATGGAGGGACCTAGTGAGTATCACACTAAGTGAAATAAGTCAGAGAAAAACAAGCAGCACATGATCACACTCATACGTGGAATCTAGTCAACAAAGTCAACTGATGAAGAGAGTGGATCCAGAGACACAGAAGCATGGAATGGAGGGCGGAATCTCGGAGGGAAGGCAGGGGAGGGTGGGAAGTAATCAACCAAAGACCTTGTATGCATGAATGCATGACCCACGGACACAGACAATAGGGTGGTGAAGGCCTGGGGTTGGGGGCAGAGGCTGGCTGGAGCAGGTCAATGGGGGGGGGGGGGGGGGACATTTGCAATACTTTCAACACTAAAGATTTAGAAAAAAAAAGTTGTGGTACCATTAGTTGAATCTGCTAGCAGGTCTAAAGCAAACTCATTCTCCCTAAGTGTGCAGGTGTTTTCCTTTACCAGTGGGCAGATTTTGCCTTTTTCTTCTCTTGTTACTTTTTTAAAACTTGGAACATTTCAAATATACAGAAGTGTTGAGAAACCATTATTAAATAGTAAGTGTGTACCTCGCTCTAAGATTAAATCCTTGTTAACAGTTTGCCATGTCTGCTTCAGATCTTTTGTTTTTTAAAAATATTTTTTATTTATTTTTTTACATAGAGGAAGGGAGAGGAATAGAGTTAGAAACATCGATCAGCTGCCTCCTGCACATCTCCTACTGGGGATGTGCCTGCAACCAAGATACATGCCCTTGACCGGATTCAAACCTGGGACTCTTCAGTCCACAGGCCGACGCTCTAGCCACTGAGCCAAACCGGTTAGGGCGATATTTTTAATAAAATGTAGCATTATAGACACAGAGAAAGCCCCAATCTTTTCCCACCCTTATCTCCCACAGGTTCCTAGATTTGTGTCTTACTTATAGAGACATACAACATATGGGTTAAAACCAGCATGAACTGCTGTTTTATATGTTGTAAATTATTTAAACCTATACTATACCATCCTTTTGCGATTGTGATTGTACTCAACGTACTTTCACGTGCAAATAAATAGGTATTAAGTATATTCATGTTGTGCTACCATCACCCCACCCATCTCCAGAACTCTCTTCATCTTGTAAAACTAAAACTGTACACCCATTAAACAACACTCTCCATTTGTACTTAAGTTTTATTTTTTTTTAGCTCTGAAATTTATTTAATTTCAGTAGAAGTGGTTTTTAATATGATCCTACTGGTTTTAAATTTGCTTTCCAGAATTGTTTTTCCCCCCAATTACAGTTGGCACTCAGTATTTTATATTATGGCAGCTTCAGGTGTACAGCATAGTAATTAGACATTTATATGACTTACAAAGTGATGCACCAATAAGTCTAGTACACACCTGGCGCCATACATAGTTATGTAATTAGTTTTTAATGTTATTGAACTACTAGAGTACTGGTGCACCTAATTCATGCATGGGGGGGGGGGGGGGGGGGGGGGCGAGGCGCACGGCAAGTCCCTCAACCCAGCCTGCGCCCTCTTGCAGCCTGGGAGCCCTCAGAGGATGTCCTAAGGGCTCAGGGAGCGGGCCTAAGCCATCAGTTGGACATTCTTCATGCTGCTGTGGAGGTGGGAGAGGCTCCCGCCACCACCACTGCACTTGCCAGCCATGAGCCCAGCTCAGGGCTTCTGGCTGAGTACTGCTCCCCCTGGCTGAGTGGCAGCTCCTGTGTTGAGTATCTGTGGTCAGTGCATGTCATAGCAACCAGTCATTCCCCGGTTTGGTCAATTTGCATATTAGCCTTTTATTATACTCGTAAAATGTGGTCTGTTATAAAAAAAAAAAACCACCCATCTTGAGATAACCAAGAGCTGATTTCAATGATCAATTCCCAGAGAAATAAAAGGAGTTTTACCAAAATGACTCCATCAAATTTGAACTGGCGCCACTGAGGTTGGAGCAGGGAAACCAGCTCTCCGCGACAGCAGCTCCCCAGGGCGCCGTGCGGCCAAGCTCCTGCTGGGCCCACTCTGGATAGGGAGGAGCTGCAGGGACGAGCAGAGATGGAAGGAAAAGAGACATGAGAACCAAAGCAGGCATCCCGTTCTGTGCCTGCCAACGACTGGCCGCCTTCTCACCCAGGACATCAAAGCGCAGCACTGACGACCCTCCTCCATCTGCACCCACTCCCACGGGCCTGTGTCTGTGAAAACTGCTGCTCGGACAATGCACAAGCCCAGGCTTCCTCGCTGCGCCTCAAACACAGCAGGTGCACGTGTCCCAGAGCCTCTCAGGGACGCTCACTCCCTGCAGCTCCCTGCAGGCCTGTGCTCAATGGCTTTTCCAACCAGGCCTGTTTAAACGGCCCCCCTGCTGCCCCTTAATTACCCATTCCCTTTTTCCTGTTTATTATATAGCATTTATCGCTTTCAAATATCCTATATAATTCCCTTATTTAGCTTATTGTCTTGTCTTCCAACTGAATGGTAAGTAAGAGCTTTGTCTACCCTGCTCACTGGTGTATTATTCCCAATACGGAGAACAGCACCTGACATGCAGCAGGCTCTCACTAAATCCGTTGAATAAATGAACGAACAGAAGAAATATCAAGTGAATGGCATTTCCCTCTACCTAGCCTAAGTGACAATGCCACGAACTGGAAGGCAGACAGAATGACAGGTTCACGTGCCGTCTTCGGTAAATATGTTAAAAACCAGGTTTCGCCCTGACCGGTGTGGCTCAGTGGATAGAGTGTTGACCTGTGGACTGAAGGGTCCCAGGTTCGATTCTAGTCAAGGGCATGTACCTTGGTTGTGAGCACATCCCCAGTGGGAGGTGTGCAGGAGGCGGCTGATCGATGTTTCTCACTCATCGATGTTTCTAACTCTCTATCCCTCTCCCTTCCTCTCTGTAAAAAAACCAATAAAATATATTAAAAAAACAAACAAACCCAGGTTTCATCTTACTCTCTAATTTCAAAGCGGTTCCACAGAACCTTTGGCCTCTGAACACTTCAGGATTCTATCAGTAATGATGATTTAAATTGCCTGAAGTGCTAGTTTGCTTTCATCTGATTTATAACAGATACTGGGGTTCTACTGAGAGTAGGGGGTGGGAGGGAGAAGGGGGATCCTGCAGCCACCGCCCTGGAGTGCCAGCTGTTGGTTGCAAACTTACCGGAAGTGGTAGGGTCTTCCAATAAATGGGGGGTTGGACTCAACACAACATCCATAACATCGGAACAAAGGGACGCGGTGTCCAGGGGGTTCTCAGCCACCGCTGTTTGGAGGCAATGCCTTTGAAATGCAGCCTGCTCGGCGCGGAACACGGTGAGAACTGTGGTGTTGGTAGAGAGCGGGGAAATGATGCCCGTGACAGGGGGCCAGCCGTCGCCGGAGTCCACACTGGCTACCTACAGAAGAAGTTCCAGCTGGTTGAGAACACGGCTGACACGCGTAAAAGAGAACACAGCAGTGAAAGACAACGACAGTTTCCCCAGATGTTTATTAATATAAAAAACTACGGAAGACACGGGCTTGGTGGATATTAGTGCTAGAATTAAATTTATGGATTGTGTAATCCTAACTCCTCAATTTACAAATAAGAAAAAGCTAAGGCCCTGACCAGTTTGGCTCAATGGATAGAGCGTCGGCCTACGGACTGAAGGGTCCCAAGTTCGATTCCGCTCAAGGGCATGTACCTTGGTTGTGGGCACATACCCAGTGGGGGGGGGTGCAGGAGGCAGCTAATCGATGTTTCTCTCTCATCAATGTTTCTAACTCTCTATCCCTCTCCCTTCCTCTCTGTAAAAAATCAATAAAATATATTAAAAAGAAAGAAAGAAAGAAAAAGCTAAGAATACCAGGAATATTTATTGAGCTTTTTTTTTTTTAAATTTTATTTTATTGATTTCAGAGAAGGGAGAGGGAAAGAGAGATAAAAACATCAATGATGAGAGAGAATCATTGATTGGCTGCCTCCTGCACGCCCCCTACTGGGGATGGAGCCTGCAACCCGGGCAGGTGGCCCGATAGGGAATCTAGCCGTGGCCTCCCAGTTAATAGGTCCACACTCAACCACTGAGCCATGCCAGCCAGGCCTATGGAGCACGTATTATGTACTTAGTATAATCCACTGAATCCTCCCATGCTCTGATAAAGTTTAATTTCTAAATTAGGCACAGAAATAGATTAACAGCAATAACTAACAATAAAATAGAACACTTATAACAATATACTGCAATAAAAGTTATGCGAATGCTCTCTCTACAGCAAAATGCCTCACTGTACTGTCCTCAGCTGTTCACTTGAAGGAAGCGCTTTCCGGCTTCTCGCTGGCATTTGTGATTTGTCGCCATCACTAGCCTTATACCTTGGGACCGTTATTAAAATGAGGGTCACTGAAACACAGGCACTGTGATACGGGACAGTCGATCTGATGACCCAACTGGCTACTAAGCTAATGGGTGGGGGTGTACACAGCACGGAGACACTGGACAAGGGGTGTTCAAGTCCCAGGCAGGACTTCTGGAGAGTTCATCAAGTTACTCAGAACAGCACACAATTTAAAACGTATGAACTGTTGCCCTGGCCGGTGTGGCTCAGTGGATAGAGCGTCAGCCTGTGGACTGAAGAGTCCTGGGTTCAATTCCAGTTGCAAGCTCAATCCTCAATAGGGGTGTGCAGGAGGCAGCCGGTCAGTGACTCCCTCTCATCATTAATGTTTCTATCTCTCTCTCCCTTTCCCTGCCTCTCTGAAATCAATAAAAATATATCAAAACAAAACAAACAAAAGGAAAAGAACGGTATGAACCGTTTTTTTCTGGAATTTTCCATTTAACATTTCAGACTGCATCTGACCGTGGAAAGTGAAACTGAGGATAAGAGGGGCTGCTGTCCCATCACTTCGCCACCCTAATACAGTCACTGCATTTGGCCCACACCATTTTTTATGTGAATACAATTCAGCTTAATGGGATTCGAGGTACATGCAATGTTGTAAGCTGTTTCTTCACTGGTGAGCACTGTCATGATCTACAATGTAGACAACATTAATATTATTTACAAAAGCATCACCTGTTTCTCTGAGATGACATTACAGAGGACAATCCTAAGTGTTTCACAAACACGCTTATTCCTCGTTACCAGTGATTTAGACCAGCGGTCGCAAACCTTTCAGACCTCATGGCCCACCAGCGGTTGCCGACCGCTGTATTAGACAAGGATAAAGGATAACCTAGCGTGTGGAAGAGACCTACCAAATGTAGCTCTTCGGCAGTCAGCCTGTGGACCAGCTGCTGAAACAACGTCCCGTGGGCTGACTTATCCTCCTCTGGACTCTGGAGCATCCAGCTATCAGTGCCCAGTGTGCCACTTGCTGGGAGACACCACTGGGTGGCCGTGCCTTGCAGGAAAATTCTGACTGGTTTCTGAAAATGTCTCTGATGCATGGCCAAGGGCTCTAGGATGACGGTCCATGCTTCTTGAGTCTCTTTGCCTGTTAGCAATAAAGAACGTTAAAATCGGAATGTAATACACGGCTACTAAAAGTAGATTTAATAGGAAGTATTTTACTTATTTTTTAATCCTTACCCAAGGATATTCTTCTATTGGTTTGTAGAGAGAGGGGAAGACAGAGGGAAAGACAGAGAGAAACACCGATGTGAGAAGAGACGCATCGATTGGTTGTCTCCTGCACGCCCCCCGACCAAGGCCACAAGCCTGCAGCCGAGGGCATGGCCTTGACTGAAATCAAACCTGGGACCCTCAGTCCACAGTCACTCTATCCACGGAGCCAAACCAGCCGGGGCGAGACATCACTTCTTAAATCCATAAAATACAGTGCACGACATATCTGATGAGGAGATTAAAGTCTAAAGATAAAACTGCTTGCCCTAGCTGGTTTGGCTCAGTGGATACAGCATTGGCCTGCGGACTGAGGGGTCCTGGGTTTGATTCCAGCCAAGGGCACGTGCCCGGGATTGCGGGCTTGGTCCCCAGCCAGGGGCTTGCAGGAGGCAGCCAATCAATGATTCTCTCTCATCATTGATGTTTCTCTCTCTCTCTCTCCCTCTCCCTTCCTCTCAGAAATAAATAAAAAATTATATATATATCTAAACTAATAAAAGCGGAATAATAAAATTAACCATTTCTCCGGGACGCCTACCAGCCAATCAGAGTGACTGTATGCAAATTAACCCAGCCAACATGGCGGACGCCACTCACGGACCTGAGTAAACGGTTAGGCAGCGTCCGTTGCAGCAGGAGCGAAAGTGAAACTGTTTTTGGCCCTTGGCGGGCAGGCTCCGAAACATGTTTCAATAATGTAACAATCATAGAATCCTCGGGAGCTGAAGGAGACAGCACCTGGCCTGCCTTACTAAGAGTAACAAAGTCTCATTATAGACGCTGCGCTGCGAGGTGAAGCAGAGGAGGTTTCATTACCTCAGCCCACCTCAGCTTAAAGGAACAGTACATCAATTATAGGAGATAAACAAACCCCAGGCCTTAAAGGAACAGTAGATCAATTATAGGAGATAAACCCCACAAACCTGCGTCCAGCCGGCCTTGCTGGGACATTGGGTCAATGGGAGCTGTGGGCAGCCTTAAAGCCTGAAAGCGCCAATCAGCCCGTCACCCACACTGGCCACACCCCAATGGGGTGAGGGACGTTCCGGGGGGACTTGGCCAGCCTGCACACAGCCATCAGCCCGTCACCCAGGCTGGTCAGGCACGCCAGCAGGTGGACATCCCCAGAGGGGTCCCAGACTGTGAGAGGGCACAGGCCAGGATGAGGGACCTCCCGAGTACTCAGAGCGGCTGCAGGGCAGAACAGCGCAGGACCCAGGACCCGTGAGTGGGAAAGAGGCGGCAGGGTTGGCAGCCTGCTTGGCGGCTGCCCAGGCCCTTTGAGGGGCACCAGGGAGTGGGAAAGAGGTGGTGGGGGGATCAGTGGCCTGCTTGGTGGCTTCCTAGGCCCCTTGCAGGGCACCGGGGAGTGGGAAAGCAAGCTCTTAGGGGCTGGGGGTCTGCTTGGCGGCTCCCCAGACCCCTTCTGGGGATCAGGGAGCAGGAAAAGGCTGGCCTGACCACGAGGCGGGGTTTTCCCTGCTTTCTGGTGGCTGGAGGAAGATGGGCAGTAGGCAAGCTTGGGAGGCAGGCAGCACCCAGCCCTGGCCACAGCTCAAAAAAGAGAACATGCAGGGGAGGGCAAGAGTCTGAGAGATCAACATAGAGGGGGTGCCTGCTCCAAGCCT
>PVJC01022040.1:0-27705 GCA_004026665.1 Murina feae | reverse complement strand
AAATTATCACCATGACTTCAAGGACTCTACAAAGTTCTGAAAACATGGATGGGCTCTGTGCCATTTATTTTGGCCAGAAACCAATTTTTGCTCTTTTCCCAAGTTCTTCATATGTTTGAAATAGGTTGTTGCAAAGTCTGCAGTCCCTTCCTAACCAGCAAATCCCATGGCTTCATTTCTGTTCCCATCCTTCCACACCTCTGGAAAGCCTGCCATACTTCTCCCACACACAGCGGTCCTACGCCCCTTCCCAGGATCAAACACTAAACCTGTCCATTACCTGTGTATTTATCAGCGTTCTGACCACCACCAATGTTGTCCTCTCTCGGGTTACCTTGCTCTCCCCATCTTTAAGTCTGTGGCTGCGCAGGCGCACACACACAGCCAGCTCAAATGTTGCTCCAGCTGTCTCCTCACTGTCCAACTGGTAGAGGTAGTGCAGGGCTCCTTAATGGTTCCAAACCACAACAGCAAACCAGTTCCCTCAGGAACTAGGTCCACGGGGATTCTTACTCACTTGGTCATCTAAGCTGGGATCTGGGTGAGAGACATAACCACTCAGGGGCCAAGTACTCAGATTCCTCCTCAAAGTAGCTCTTTAATATGCATAACTTATTTCTAGGGCCTTAGGCTAGACTATTCTGTCTCTCTCTCTCTCTCTCTCTCTCTCTCTCTCTCTCTCTCTCTCTCTCTCTCTCTTTCAACGCCCTGTGCATCTTGTCTCTAGTGACCCATTTTTTAATTTTTTTTTTTTGCACTTTTACCAAAGGAATCTATCTAAGGAAAAAAAAAATCTCCTTGCATCATTCCTGGACTTATACCATGTTTGCCCTCATGGTCTATTTTATTATAAAGAGCCTTCAACCACCTGAACCCAATCCACTTTTCTATCTTAACTTCCAGCCATTCCCTATCCCCTGCTTTGGTCCTATGTTATAGCAGTACTCCCTCAACTTTAGGCACCTTTAAAATGTCATATTTGCACATGCCCTTTGAAATCCTACCAGAAGGTCCCCCCATCTATAAGACTCCCAGGATGTCAGGATATAGAGCAAACCCATCCCACCAACCACTGATATTCTTCAAAGGCAGAGAGTTTCTCTTTTCTTGGTTTCCCTCTGCAACCCAATGACCTAGCATAAGAAGTCCTCAATATATAGTAGGTACTCAATAAGCATTTCTTAATTCAAAAGTGCTCCACCATGGAAATAAAGGCTTTAGTATTTTGCCACACATAAATAAAGGTTAAGTCTCAGCTTTCCTGAGTGAAACATTCTGCAATACCATCTTGCTTTTTACAAAAAAAACACAAAACAAAACACACCTGTGAGGCTCAAATAGGTTTACTAAGGAAGTTAAAGGAAAACATTTCTAGAAACCTAGTATCTATAACTTTATAATCAGATTAGTTTCTCAGTAGCCAAATATATTATCTTAGAAAAATGCCAAAACTCCAAAGGTGACAGGGCAAGCAAATGGATTCTACTATTTCTAGTACATATTTCCTGGTTTTCGTAAGTTGTATGGCATTTAAATCATTCTGACACAGTTAAATTGTTAAAAGATACAATTAGAAATATATATAGGTATACCTACCTATATATAAAAGCATGCAATTCAAAATCAAGCATTAAGATTTCTTTTATTTGTCTTATAGGTGAGGAAACTGTGGTCCAAAAAATTTAAGTTCCATATCTAAAATCACACAACCATTTGAGAAGAATTGGACTCCTATCTTCAAATTAAAATCCATTCAGAAAACAGATGCAAACTTTCAAAATAATACCTGGTCATAGGATAACAGTGATATCAAGTGTTGAACATTACAGTGTAAGAGCGAAGAAAATCATGATTTTAAAAATCTGGCTACATCTTTGTTGCTGCAGATATAACCACGAGGCTAGCCAGCCTCTGGACCAAAGTTTAGAGCCGAAGAAATAGAGCTGAAAGTACAGGAAAACTGAATGACTTTCACTTCTGATCAAGATGGTGTAATAGCAGCCAATTTTACCCTTCCACCTAAACAATGGAAGGGAAAGAGAATGTATGAGAGAGGGAGGAAGGGAAGGAGAGAATGGGAGAGAGAGAATATATATATAAGAATAGTTTTTCTTTCTGTAAACATATTTTTATTGATTTCAGAGAGGAAGGGAGAGGGGAGAGAAAGACAGAAACATCAATGATGAGAGAGAATTTGCCTCTTGTACCACCCCCCACTATGATCGAGCCCACAATCTGGGCATGTGCCCTTGACTGGAATTGAACCCAGGACCCCTCAGTCCGCAGGTCAACGTTCTATCCACTGAGCTAAACCGGCTAGGGCGGCTATATAAGAATAGTTTCTCAAGACACTGGACATCAGATCAAGGGCAGAGATCCCTGAGATATGGAGTAAAAGGGCACAAATTAAATGAGCCCTACAATTGCCCAAACTTACTGATCAAAAAGAGGCAGGGAGGTAAACCACAGCCTAGAGGGCTCCCTGAATTGAAGAGATGGAGCTGAAGGGCAGAGGAAACCACGTCAATTAGAGGTCACAAGACCAACTACCAAAAAGAAGAGAGCTGCTCATAAAACCCTGGGTCCCCCTTAAAGATTCATTAGTGAATTAACCCACACATGTGAGACAAGAACTCAAAGCTGGGGCAGGGTGTGTCCGACAAGTCATAATGGAATAACTCCTAATTTAGGATCACTGTGGAAAATATTCATGGAGGTCTTATCTCAGTGGAAGGGAATTAGCCCTAAACTGAGACTTCTCCAGATCTGCCTAATAAGTTGTAAAAGCAGCCCTAGCCAGTTTGGCTAATTGGATAGAATGTCAGCCTACGGACAGAAGGGTCCCCAGGTTCATTTGCAATCAAGGGCACATGCCTAGATTTCGGGCTTCTTCCCAGACCCTGGTCGGGGCTCATGCAGGAGGCAACCAACTGATGTGTTTCTCTCACACTGATATTTTTCTCTCTTTTCCTCTCTCTTCCGCCCTCTCTAAAAATGAATGGAAAAAATATCCTCAGGTGAGGATTAAAAAATATATAATAATAATAAACAAATAAGACATTGTAAAAGCAACACTTGAAAGGAACAAACTATCTCCAAATAATTATATTCCAGGAACAAAGAATACTTACGAATACTTTTAGGAATATACAAATATCAAGTACCCAACAAGGTAAAATTCATAATGTCTAGCATCTAATCAAAGATTACCAGATATGCAAATAAGCAGGAAAACATATTCAAAATGAAGAGAAAACGACAAAGATGAGAGTTAACAAATACATCAAAACAGGGATTGGAACTACATTCTACATGTTCAAAAATGAGTTTAGGAAGGTTGGAGGATACAGATAAATATACAAATTTTTATTTCTATATTCATGGTATGCAAAAAGTATGTTTACAGTTGTTTATATGGGAATACATTAATAAGTAATAATACAAGAATAAACTCTCTCACTTACCACAACTATAAGTCTACTTTTGTCCAACTTTATATTAGCAATGAACCAGAAATTAAAACTTTAAAGGTACTATTATTATTTATAATAGAAAAAAAAATACAACACACTCAGTGATAAATCTGACAAAGATGTACACTTGTACAACTGAAAACTATAAACACTGATGGAAGAAATTAAAGAAACCAGAAATAATTAAGAGATGTATTTGTTCATGGATGAGAAGACTCATTATTGTGAAGATGTCAATTTTTCCCAAACTGACCTATAGATTCAATGCAATCCCAGTCCAAATCCCAGCAGGGTTGTTTGTTTTTGTTTTTGGTAGAAATTGCCAAACTGGTTCTAAAGTTTATGTGGAAATTCAAAGGACCCAGGAGAATCAAAACAAGTTCAAAGAGAACAAAGTTGTAGAGCTAACACTGCCTTATCATAAAATTACTAGAGGCCCGGTGCACAACGTTCGTGCACTGGGGGTGTGGGGGTCCCTCAGCCTGACCTGCACCCTCTCCAATCTGGGAGCCCTCTCCAATCCGGGAGTTTCTGTCTATCTTTGCAATCATATGGGCGAATTGTCTGAGACCCCAACTCAGTTGGTTTGTTGCTCACAGAATAATAGAGGCATTTTTTTTCTTTGCTTCATTGGTGGAGATATCCTGGGAGTTTTAGGATATCTTCCCTTTAATTTTTCCTAGACACTCTGATTTTACTTATGCTTCTCACCTTTGTTTTCCCTCCATCCCCCACCGAAACAGTTACTTGCTCCAGGTCACTTTTCTCTAGTGTCTAGGAGATCCGTCTGCTACCAGAACTATGATTCCCAGCATTCCTGGTGCTCCCCACGCTCTGGGCTTCTTCTGCTTTTGGGTCTGGGGCTGCCACCAAAACTACTATTCCCAGAATTCCTGGTGCTCCCCTCACCCTTGGTTTTCCCTTCCTGCTCTGTCTCCATCCCATGGCCTCCCACTCTGCCAAGTCCTTCAAGCCACCAGCTCTCCCACTCTGCTCTCCGCCCGTTTCTGTGTATGCAAATTAACCCACCATCTTTGTTGGGTTAATTTGCATACTCATTTCTGATTGGCTTGTGAGCATAGAGGAGGGACGGTCAATTTACATGTTTCTCTTTTATTATATAGGAGGATAGCAAAAAGAAGTGTGGTACTGCCATAAGGATAAACAGTACAAAAAATGAAACAGTACAAAAAAAAATCCATAAATAAAACTGCACATACACTGACAATTGATATTAGCCAACGGTGCAAAGGTTGTGCATGCCTTCGACAGTGGGAAAAAGGCAGTCTTTTCAACAAATGGTGCTGAGGTAACATGCAAAAAACAACCGAAACCAAAAATCCTACCTTGCAACACATACAAAAATAACTCAAAATGGATCACAGACCTAATTGTAAAAACCTAAGATTATAAAACTTTTGGGGGGAAAATAGTAGAAAATCTTTGTAATTTGGGATTAAAGCAAGATGCCACACCAAAAACATAATCTATAAAAGAACAAATTGGACTTCTTCAATATGAACAGTATCTGTTCTTCAAAAGACACAGTTAAGAGAATGAAAATAGACTACAACATAGGTACAAAAGCTCTTACCTGATATGACTTACATCCACAATACATAAAGAAATCTTAAAACTCAATAATAAAGCATCTCAAATAGACAAATGATTTTAACACTCTTCACCAAAAATATATAGAGATGGCAAATAAGCACATGAAAGATACTCAACATCACTAGTCTGTAGGGAAATATAATTAAAAATACAAAATGAAATACTACCACACACCTATTAGAATTGCTAAAATTAATGAGACTTGAGAATACCAATTTGGCATGATGCGGACAAACCAGAACTAGTATACACTGCTGGTGGAAATGTAAAATATGGTACAACCACTTTGGAAATGTTTGGTTGTTTCTTTGAAAAGCTAAAACACATCATTCCTAGATAATAATAAAGATTTAAGCATAAGTCCATACAAAAACTTCTGTTTATGTTCATGAATGTTTTGTATTATTGTAATAGCTAAAATTTGGAAATAATCCAAATAGTGAATAAATTGTAGTATATCCATACAATGCAATACTATTCAGTGGTAAAACAAATGAACTGACACATGCAACAACATGAATGAATCTCAAAACACATATGCAGAGTTTAAAAGTGAGATCAAAAAGTACAAGATTTTTGGTCTGTATGATTTCCTAGATATAAAACTCTAGGAAATTCTAACTAAGCTACTGTAATATAAAGAAGATCCCTTGGGGAAGGGGAAGGAAGGGGGAAATTGCAAAGAGGCACAAGGACATTTTGTGGTGATGGCTGCACAGGTATATACATATATCAAAATTTATCGAACTGCATTTTATATATAGGAAGTTTATTACATGTCAACTATCTACTCTAATAAGAGTAATATTGAGATGTCTAAGCCATGCCCACCATCCAAGCCACGCCAACCAGCCAATCAGAGTGGCTGTATGCAAATTAACTCAGACAAGATGGAGGTCAGCAGTGCAACCACGGAGGTGGGTTCGGCTCAGGCAGCAGGGCCAGCAGGCGGGTGGGTCGAGGGGTGTGTGGGGTGGGTGGCGGGCCTCGGGGTGGACGGGGCAGGCGTGGCCAGCCTGCAAACTGCCATCAGCCCCTCACCCAGGCTGGCCAGGCATACCAGCAGGTGGACATCCCCCAAGGGGTCCTAGACTGTGAGAGGGCACAGGCTGGGCTGAGGGACACCCCACCCCCCCAGTGCATAATATATTGTGCACTGGGCTCCTAATATCTAAATAAAGCTGTTACAATATTAAAAAATGAACTTGGTTAGCCCTGGCCACTTTTTCTCAGTGGTTAGAGCCTCAGCCCAGATTGAAGGGTCATGGGTTCAATTCCCAGTCAAAGGCACCTACCTCAGCTGCAGGCTCAATCCTCAACCTTGTTGCAGTGTGAACAAGAGGCAACCAATTGATGTGTGTCTCTCACATCAATGTTTCTATCTCTTTGCCCTCCTCCTTCCCTTACATTCTCTCTCACAAAAAAAAAAAAAAAAAAAAAATCAATGGAGACAATATCCTCAGGCAAGAATTAAAAAAAACAACAACAACACAACTTGGCTAAATCAAGAACAGAGAATATTAATTAGCAAGCTCATTAGGATATGGTCCATCCATAATAGCAGCAACACCAGTAATGCCCCATTTATAGTTTAAGTTTAACAATACATTCAGATGACTTGATATCTAAAAATGTTCAGAAACACAAATTCTGATGTTAAAGGTTCAATTAATATTCTGATATCTTTTCTCAAGATATAGGATCTTAATCTTTACCTAAATTTACACCTCGAAATGAAGCTACACATAGAATACTAGTAAGTGCATTTGCTAATACCACTTCTAGACATTACTATAAGTAGTATTAGAAGTGATTTTCAGGCATTCCTCATCACAGAGGTATTTGACAGTGGAATGGTGGGGATATAGTAACTGGTTCAGAAGTACAGAGACATTTTTCTAGAGGAGCCAGCTGTACAGAAGTATTAAATCTTAATAACCCTACCAGGAAGGTATTATTGTCCCCATTTTACAGATGACAAAAATGAGGTTAAGAGAGATGAAGTAATTGCTACACAAACCCTTCCATTAGTCTAAAATGACTATGTTTTTGTCTATTCCAGATTTATAGCTGAGGATTATGTTACTTTTGTTATAGGATCATAATCTTATTACCTGACAAGCCTTGTGTTTTCTAAAGTCACTTAAGCACTCTTACACAAGCACACCTACACAGGCAAATTTATAGTTCAAAATCAACAGATGACATACTAACCCTGAATCCCACCACCTCAGTTTTATGCATGTTCAGAACTACACTCAAATATTAAAGACATATATTTCTCTCTCTAAATTCACATGGATTTTTCTAATTAGAGAACAGTTTACCTCCTTGCCTCTGAGAGCCACACAACATTGGATTAAAACACTTAAGAAAAATTACGTTTGCTTTTAAATGTTGTGTTCTGGCACCTCTGCAACCTGTAGAGTTTGAACTCTGTAAATGGAGATTTGATGAAATCTCATACATTGTAAATAATCCAAAACCGGTATAATGTGTTTAAGAAATGGACCTGGAGTCAGACAGATTTCAATTCTGATAATGCCTCTGTTACTAAATAGCGGCAAAGGGCTGGCAGGTAGCTAACGCTAGAGTGATTATCAGGGAAAATTCAGAAGTTGTGTTTATTGCCACCTTTGCACTGTGGATTTCCTAGGTTTGTCTTTTAATGTGCAGATTCCAAGTTATAAACAAAATCTGTACCTGAAAAATTACGTGTGAGCCGTGAAGAGAGAAGTGCGTACTCTTTTGCATACATACTGCTTAGCAGCAATAGAGCACCCAGGGTCCCCATCTTCTCCCCTTCACCCCCACCCCGTCCTGGGGCAAAACGAACCTATGAGTTCCTGGCACTTAAAGGGAGTTAGAACTTCTTTTTCCAACAGAGACAGCACAATAAATGGTGGCAAGGGTTAGCACCTGTCACACCAAAGGTAAGAGAATAATGCATCTGTAAGCTGATCTTGGAATCCACCTATCCATAAGGTTCCCACTTTTTCAGTTCCAATAAGCCAGCATACACGCACCTTTCTAATACAACCCATCTTTACCCTGGCAATTGGTGACAGCCTTCTCTTTACTCAGCAATCTAAAGATTATCTCCAGGTGAGTTTCAAAGAACTAACATTCTAGTTTGAAAGATGTGCGTTGTTTAAAAATTGATTCCGACTGTACTTTACTGTAAAAGCTGGAGGGAAAGAATGTCCACCTCCCTCACTTGCCGAATGAGGAAGCTGAGGCTCCGAATCACACCGGCGCTTTGGCAGGCCTTGGAATCCAACACCAAACCCCGGAGCTGGGGTTCTTTCTGATTAAACACGACCAGCGACAAGCGGTGTCCTAGTAACCAGGGCTGAGCACTTCTAACCGGCAGGCTCTCCTGCCACCGTGTCAAGGCACTTTTTTCTGCTTTTTCAATCCAAGTCCATGATCTGGTAAGTACAACCACCAAACTTCCCATGAAGAGCAATGTTTTGGTTTCACGTTACCACTCCCAAACGCCACTTTCTGTCTGCCAAGGCCACTCACTTTTCATCTCAAGGGCCATACTACCCACCACACCCTTCTCTCCTCTTATCTGCCCAGCCAGTTTCTCAATTACTGCCCTAGGCTTCTGTATTAAAACAAACTTGCTTGCTGTCTCCCCCTGCCTGAAGACGTCTATTCAGCCAATGTGGTTGTGAACTCCTACCATGTGTAAGGGTTTGTGCTAACACTGGAGTAACTTACTCTACTGCTCTTTCTCAAAGCCTCATCTCATCAAGGTAGACTTCCACAATAAATCTGGCTTTCAAAGTCCTTTAACTGAAACCATGGCAAGAAATAATCTAAATGTGACCCAATATACACTACCTCAAATAAATTACTCAAAAGTTTGACATGATATTCTTTACTACGCATGAACACATCCATATTCTTCATAGTATGCCATTTTTATAGAAGTCCTGGAGAGAAAAAAATTCGAAGGGGTACAGTAGATATAGATCATAAAATACACACAATACACAAATGAACATATAAAATGCCAGATGCTGTAAAGAAACAATTAACTTTAGAATGAAATTGAAGAATTATCACCAAACATACACTGTATCCCTCTGGTAATGGAAAAAAACAACACTTATAGTAGAAATGTGAATTACTGGTCACTATACTCTTCTAACTTAAAACTGCACAGTTCCTTCAACTGCAAGAAGTAGAATTATGTTCCAATCTTAGAAACAGGAAAACTAGCTTGTTCAGGGAGAGAGTCTGTATTCCTGAAGCGGCACCTTGACACTTAGGTCGAGTGATAGTAACGCCCAGAAGAGAAATCATTTACACCGGACCACGCCATAGATGACGAATGATAAAAACAAAAAAATATATATACATGGGTTCTTCAAGAAGTCATTTAATTATCTTAACTGTATAAATGTATACCTGTGATTTTTTAAAAACGGGAAGGAGAGCGCAAAATGCTTTGGCAGAAAAGAGTAACTCTAACGGGAGGCAATGCTTTCCAGAGCGTTCCAATTAAACAAAGGTTCAGCATATTGAGAATCCAGAGACATTTCACCTGCAGGCAGAGCATATGCTGAAGCACTGATTTGTAAAGTTTAAGATGCTGGATTTAGGCCATGGAAAGGTACTGAGAAATCCCAATTATGAAGCGCTGAGCTCCCAGTTAGAATTAAACAAGGCCAGGAAGGCTCCTCTTTGGGGGCAAAAGAAGTTCAGTTTCAATTTATCCCTGTCGTGTGTGTGTGTGTGTGTGTGTGTGTGTGTGTGTGTGTGTGTAGGGGGACTGATGAGGAGCTGGAGGTTTAAAAGGTAACTGGAATGAGGGGGTGCGGGGCAGAAGGGAACATCCTTTGGACCTGATTCCTAATAACGACGGGCCTTCCTTCCTAGGACAACTTTCCTTTCACTTTAATAAGCAAACGTGCACTTTGAGATGAGATCGCGAAAGGCGGCCGGCAGCGAAGTATCAGAGACTGTAAACTCCCCAAGCACCAAATGTCACACTTCTTCACGGTGGAGCCCTCCCAGTGCCCAAATCCACAACTGCTTCAAGGAGGAAACCCACGCGAATGAATGAACGGGTGAGAGCGGTCCGGCCGGGAGGCTCGGAGCGGGGCCCCACGCCCCAGGCAATCCTGGGCGCCCAGTGGGAGAGCGCAGGGACCGCGGGCCGGGGCAGGGAGGCGCCCGGGGACCCTGGGGCGCTGGGGCCGGGGCCAGGCTCGCAGGTAGGGCCCTGCGGAACAAAGGCGGCGCAGGGTGGCCTGGCAGGGCAGCCCGGGGGTTGGCGGGGGAGCGGGGGTCGCGGGCGCTCACCTCATCGCCCCACTTGAGCACGTCCTTGTGCCGGTCCTTGACGGCGTGGTAGATGTGCAGGAACTGGAGGATCCCGTGCCGCCGCACGTGGTCGGCGTGGCGCTTGGTCTCCTCCCAGCTCAGCGGCGAGCCTTGGGACAGCAGCCCCATGGCCGCCCCCTCCTCCTCCCCTCTCGGGCGCTGACCGCGGCCGCACGCTCCCCGCGCGGGGCGCGAGCCGGACACTCAGCTGCCCGCAGGAGGCTGCAGCGGCGCCAGCCGCTCCGCCCCGGGGGGGCGCCCTCGGGCCGCGGTCGGCCGAGGGAGGGTCCGGTCCGTTCCGGCTCCCCCGCACGCGTGGTCCTCACCGCTCAGGGACCGGCCCAGGGGTCCGGCGCACCTCGCGGGTGGAGAGGCAGGGGACGTGAGGGCAGGCCGGGCTGCTCTCCACCCGGCAGCCTCGCCCCTCGCGCGCCCCAGCTCCCGCTCCTGCTCCGAGGCGGCGGGGCCGCGGCGGCTCCCGCTTCTCTTTGCCGGTGCCCTGCACTGGCTGCTTCCTACTTGTGACCAAAACCTGCGACGCCGCGGAGCATGCCCAGTCCTCCCATCCGCGCGCCCGCCCTTCCTGGGAGCGATCCGTCGCTCCGGATCTTATAAACTACGGGCGGGGCGGGGCAGGGCAAGGGGCGGGGCCAAGGAGGGCGGGGCCGGCGCCGGAAGAGACCAAAGCGGGCTGCAGGGGGGGCGTGCGCAGGCGTGGTTAGGGCGGAGTCAGAGGGAAGGCGCTCGCCGGCGTGGGGAGTGTGGTCGGCTTGGCTGCAAGCAACAGCGAAATGTCGGGGTCAGTTTTCTCTTACCCAAAGATAACAACTCTGGTTTGGGGAAGAAAGTTGGTGATTTGAATGAATGAAGGACCCACCGGATTATTTTTTAGGTGGGATTGGCTCCACACTTATAAAAGCAGGGGGAGAACAGCAGGGTATGGCAAGAAAAATATTAACTTGGGAGGCAGATGAAACGCATGTTCAATTCTAGTGACCGCCCTGGACTGCCTGTGAGACCTTGAGCAAGTTACTTTCATACCTGCACAAAATTATATTAACTGGGTTTTGTTTTGTTTTGTTTGCCTGCTGGGTACAATGCACAGGTGCATAGACTTAATGGTCAATAAATGATCTGGTTATTAAAAAGAATCAATTTGTTTACAAGTTTTTAGACACGTGTTTATATTACTGACAGATCCTCCCTTCCCCCAACTGGTGGGCGGAGGATGACTAACCTGCAGCCCAGAAATACCTGAGTGATTAACCATGTGCCTTATATGGACTATACACTGGACCACCAATCCACACCTGCCAAATACCCTAAGCCTTCGTCCTATATGGACAATGCAGCAAGCCACCAATCAATGTGCGCCGAGTACACTAAGCCCCCACCCCTTCCCATTCCCCCTCAAGGGGAGTGCCCATCTCTGCAGGTGTTGCTGTTCTCCCCTTTTGAGACAGCCCAGCAGGTCCTTCTCCTCTAATAAAGCCTGTAGTCCTGGTTTTCGGCCTCTGTCTGATCTTTCAATTACAAGTATGTGTGTATTCTCCAATTATTTAATGACATATATTTTTTGGTTGACACAGATACCATTTATTGCAACAAAGGGGACTTTGTCAATATCCCTAGATGGGTCATTTGAAGGAATCGCTTCCAAAAATATATACCTGGTCCTAGCCTAAGAGTCACCCAGTAAGTGGTTACAATAAGGTTCTTGTGAGTTTATCCAATGGGTAGAAGATATAAGAAACAGCTGGGGTTGGCCCTACCTGGCAAGAAAGGGAAGTTAGAGGCACCTCACCACAAAGTAGTTGTTCAATAAATGTGTTGACAGAGCAATGACCTAACAGGCCAGGAAAAAGCAAGTAGATCATACATGTACTGAGGCCAGAAGGTGTGTACTTATTGTACACACTGCAAAGTTAACATTTAGTAAGCACTTATTAGCTGCTAAGTGGATATATGATAAAGAGTCTCTTCTCTCATACCCTTCACACTGGATGTGCCCATGTCAGGGCTCAGGGACATGGATACCCAAGGTCTGGCTGTAATTTCCACAGCAGGGTATGTGTATGTATGGGGGCGGGGGGAGTGTAGCAATTGTTTGAAGCTCAGGGGATGATGTTTCAATCCCCGAGGTGTAGCCTGGGTAAAAACCAAGTCTCATTCTAATTTACCCCCAGCTGACTCAGACATCCCCACCTACTGCCCTGCTCCTCCATGTACCCTCCCCACCAATCTCTCCAGACCTGTGTGGTCCTGGCTTTCTGTAGTGTTTCTGCTTAGAATTCTCTACCTGACACATTCCTGTTCTTCCCGTTGCAGTTACTCCTCCCTACATTTTGGTTACATTTGAACATGCCTCGATTTCTACATTATAATAGAATCATTTTTAAAATATCTCCACATTAGATAGTGACTTCCTCTGGGATAGAGATAATTTATGCCTTTGTATCTTTAATTCTAGAAAAGGTCTTTGCATAAATGTTTGCTTCCTATGGAAGGTAGGTAGGTGAGGGGGACCGGGGCTGGGGTGGGAGACAGGGATGATCATTGTTTTGAATACAGGTGAGGAGGCATCCAAAGGATCATTTTGTTATTCTCACAATCTCACTGCATATTTGCATAGATCTGTATTGTTCAACACAATAGCCATCCACCATCTGTGGCTAGTGTTTGAAATATGGTTAATTTGACTAAGAATCTGAATTTTAGTTTTATTTAAACCCACTTAAATATAAATTTCAAAACTGATATTTCATTTGGTTGCTGGAAAACTTGTAAGTAAATCTGGAAGAGGTTGTGAATGTAAATCCACTTTTCCATTTGCTAATTTTATGAAACACAGATCAAATATTTCCAATGAAAATTTAGTGGCCTGGGAGGCCAATTCAAAGACTTAGTACCCCCAAAATGCAAATATCTCATTAATAACTTTATATTGAGTATGTTGCTATGGTAGTATTTTGGATATGTCAAGATAAAATAATTTAATTCACCTGTTTCTTTTTAGTGTTTAAAGGTAACTAGTGGAAAATTTTAGATTACTATAGGTGGCTTGCAATTCACTTAAAGCAGCGCAGGTGTAGACTTTTACACTTTGCAAAGTACACACATACATTTGCTTGATTTCCTCACAATATGGTGAAGCTGGTCTCTTGGGAAAGGTTCAGTTTCCCTTTAAAGAGGAAACAGTGAAGGGGGGGGAGGGCGGTCAGGAAGAGCCATAGTTTTAATCTAGCTAATGCTCTACGTCTACGTGATATTGAATGTAGTGAGAGTTAATACTATCATTTGAGTCCCTCAGTCTCAGATCCCGGTTGATTTTCACAGAAGGACCCCCAAACTCCAAACTAGCACCCCAAGAGGGAGCTCCTGGGCTCTGGACCATCCCCAGTCGGGTGCAGCGTGGGGGCACCACCACCTGGCAGTTATGTACAATTTAAACCATGGTCTCTACAGTGCCTTTGCCAACTACTGTCACAAGGGGTAAAGAATCCCAGCACAGGTCAACGGAAGTCATATTCAGCAACAGTCATTTCCCTTTATTGGACAGTGTTTTGCATTTTTAGGGTTACTTCATTCTGCAGATTGCAACCAGGACCGGGGAGTGGGTCTTCAGCAGACAGCCCCGCAAGCAAGCGAGTCCGACACGCTTGGGGCTTCCGCGATCCTTAGGGAGGAAAGGAGCTCGTGTATTGCAGAATCAGCTCTCCCCAGGCCTTTCCCAAAGGCCATTCCCGGTGATTTCTTGGGGGGGGGGGGGGTAGGAGGACATGATTCTCACGGCCGGAACCAAGCCCTCGGAGCGGCGGTTCAGACAGCGCCTCCCGGGCTCGGAGCACCCAGGGCGGCCGCCGGGAAAACCCGGCCGGTGGAGCAGGGCGCCGGGCAGCCCCGCAGCCGCGGGCCGAGCTGAGCATGCTCCGAGGGCGAGGCGGCCGCGGGAGGGAGGAAGCGCGGGCGCTGCACGCCGCGCGGTTGTTGTGATACCGCCCCAGCCACGTGACGGCCCGGGCCCGCCTCCGCGTGACTCAGCACTTCGTGCGGCTGCGGGCTGGAGGTCACTCCCGGCGAGGCTGCTTGGGGGCGAAGTCCGGGTTGGTTGGCCCATCCTGACCCCGGCTGCGGCGGCTGCTGCTGCTGCTGCTGGTGGTGGTGGTGGTGCAGCAGCAGCCATTTCAGACTCATCGGTTTTCGGGACTCCTGGCAACGAGGGAAAAAATGGTCATTTCCCTGTAGTCACGCCGTTCCCGTTACCCCTGAGTCAGCGGCTCTCGGAGCTGGCAGAGCAGAGATTACATGAGGACAGCAGAGGGGCGTGTGCCCCCCAGGGGTCTCTCTGCAGGAGGAGCTTGTCACCCGCCCCACCCCATGCGGCTCTCTGCGGCCTGAGCATACCCTGAAAACGCTGGTCTCGCCGGTGGTCTCCGCGCCTTGCTCTTGACGGAGCACCTGCTTTATGCCAAGCACTGTGATCTGGAATCCAAAGAACAGTCCTCGTTGTTGCCGCGTTTTATATAGATGAGGCCACTGAGATCCAGTACCGTAGTCCCCGCGAATCCGAACTTCTCCGCTGGAGATACATTCCAAGACCCTATCCCCACCCCACCCCACCCCTGCCCCTGCCCCCACTGCGAGGATGCCTGAAGGCACAGATAGTACAGAACCCTATATATAGGGTATTTTTTTCCTATATATACCTACTTACAGTAAAGTTTACTCTTGTACTTCGGGGCTATTATTAAGTTAAATAAAGTTTACTTGAAATGTAAGTACCCGAGATAGTTGAACTGATAACCGAAATGGCGACTAAAGGACTAGAGCAGGTCGGCTCTACAGGGTTAATGCTCCAGATCAAGGGATGATTCACATCCGGAGGGGGACGGTGGGAGGGTTCATCACGCTACTCTGAAAGGCGCACACATTTTAAAACATGACTTTTTTTTTTTTTTTTGCAGTTTTCCATGTCATATTTCCAGGCTGCGTTTGGCACTGCTAACTGAAGCCAGAAAGGAAAATCAAAACCCTGGAGAAGGCTGTAATTGTAAATAACAGGTAGTGGCTGCACAGGGATTTGAACCACAGTGTGCTTTCAGGGCCTTTGCCATTTCTGCTCCACCTCACAGCCTCCTGAAGCTGAGGGCCTCTTTCCCGGACTCTTCACAGAGCTCCCTTCTCTGTTTGACACACCTGTGTCCCAAAAGACCTCTGGTGTGCCAGGGAGGCGCTTACGACTTTCTTTTTATTTGAATCAATTAGTAGGAACAAATGCAGTTACTTCTTAACTTCAGTGTACGTGGTACAAAATGCAAAAGATGCAGAAAGGATTTCTCCCTGCACTTGCATTACCCTTGGAATTTGATTTAATTATACTGAACAAGGCCCCCAGGACTGTATGATAGAAGAGCAGTAGCCAAAAGACAGTGGGGTCTTCCCCTTAGCTCAGAGGGTAACCTGCTGGGTCAACTGAAGCCAAGCTGTGTTTATCCTCAGGAACCCCACCCTCTGCACGCTTCAAATGAGAATCTATAAAGAAATGATTACTCCCTTCAACCTAAATATTCTCTGATGTCAGTATTACTAAATTAGCCCCAAAAGGTGCAAATCTTTTTGTATTGTATAGTACTCCATTTTAAGTAAAAACAAACAGCCCTACCTGGTCTGGCTCTGTGGATAGTCTTGGTCTGCTCTGTGGACACAGGATCCTGGCTTGATTCCTGTCAAGGACACATGCCTGGGTTGCTTGGTCCCCAGTGGAGGGGGTGTGGGGGGGGGTGGGAAGCAGGAGGCAGCCAATCAATGATTGTCTCTCATCATTGATGTTTCTCTCTCCCTCCTCCCGTCCTGTCTGAAATCAATAAAAATATATATTTTTAAAAAAACAAACATAACCTCTTCTAATTTGGTTTTTAAAGCCAACTTTTAGCTTTTATGGATTTTTAAAAAATGTAGATATGCTCAATTTCATGTGCAGGTACAAAAGGTCTGCTCAGTCAAGTGAAGGCCTTTGTTGAGACGGGGAAGCTTGAGTGAATAAAGAAGATGGTCACAGGTTAAAGATGTGGGTGTGAGAAAGGGTGCCCTTACAGCAGTGCCTCGGGAGACATAACTTGAGGGATCCAGAACACTTGTAAAATGGTGAGCTTTTCGTAACAGCATCATTGTTTCCCTGTCAGTTCTATGGGAGGAAGTAAGGATGCCAACAGTGCGTTGGGATGGGAAAGGTGATGGCTGGGTCCAGTAAAATCAATCTCCTCAGAGGAGTATGACTAAAGAAACACAACTTTTTGTTTGTTTGTTTTAAAATATGTTTTTACTGATTTTTTAGAAAGGAAGGGAGAGGGAGAGAGAGAAACATCAGAGATGAGAGAGAGTCATGGATCGGCTAACTCTTGCATGGCCCCCCCACACACACACAATGGGGATGGAGCCCACAACCCTGGCATGTGCCCTGACCTGGAATTGAACCGTCACCTCCTAGTTCATAGGTCAACGCTCAACCACTTAGCCACGCAGGCCGGGCAAGAAACACAACTTTTTATAATGGACATCTCCAAGCAAGCACAAAAACAGAGAGAATATAGTGTAATGTACCTGATGGGTAATAGGAATCACCACATGGCTAATCCTGTTTCTGGTATTCACTCTTTTTCATTAGTTTAAAACAAACCTCACTGGATCATGATTTCAGGTAGTTGGCTTGAAATGAGGGCTGAAGAAAGAAAGAGGAGCATGGAAGACGGTTTGAGGGTGACCCAGGAAGATGGAAGAGAATGAGCAATAGGCTAAGCCCTTATTGAAAATCAATTTCCTTCATCCTGAAAGTGGAGACTGTTTATGTTATTCAGTTGCCTTTATTCCGAATTTTAAGCTAGTGTTGTTATAAATTATGGGACATTGTATTTATAAACAAAACAAAAGAAACATGTTTGTCACGCAAACTATTTCACAATTGCTGGCCTGGATAATTATTATGGTCAAAGTAGCCCCATTCTCAAAAGGTGAGTAAGGTGTTTTTTTTAAGACAGTAATTATTCTTTTAAAGATTCCTAATCTTACCACCCTTCTCCTCCTATTTCACTTGCCGTGGTTCACAAAAATATTTAAATTTCATCATAGATTAGAGAACACCAAATAATTAATCTTTGGCACAGAGCAACCCATAATTTGTGGTTGATGAAATGTGAAAAAGTGCAAAAAGATAATCATACTGGATATTGAGCAATTTTGCTTCAATAAGACCAGTTGCTTAGTGTCCCCCCCAAAAAAAGAAAAAAAGGAATAACATAATTTTACTTCCTGAAGGTATATTTTCCACACACAATATTTAGTATTTAGACTAAAATGTAATAGGTACCTTTGAGGGGGAAATCAGCTCATCTAGAAACAGCTTGTCCTAAAATGGCCAGGACAACCGCACACAAAAACATCATGAATCTCAACATGTCAACAGTGCCGGTACTGAGACATCTCAGTTAGCATCACTTTATGTGTAGTCATCATAAGCAGAAATATATACAGCCACCTAATACACTACTAGTCTCTAGTGTGCTGATGGGGACCATGACAGAAGGGGTTAGGGCCCCTTCTTTATCCTGTTTCCTTTTTCCTCGTGGCCACTTGCTGGCCCAGCCATGGTCTGTTCCCTATAGTGTCTTATTTTCTGTCCATGTGAGACTAGTTACATACTTGTACCAATGTTAATATTAATCTGCAGATTTCTTAGTCCCCCTGTCCACATTTCTTCAAGAGTTGAAGTTTAGCAGATAGTTTTTTCCCTACCTCGCCCCCCGCCCCACTTTTATAAAAATGCCTCAGTCAACTGTTGTTGGTGTTTTTTTTTAAGAATCAAAAGAAGGCTGGTCCAGAAAATTACTTTCTTCTCTGGGTAGAGGAGCTGCTGGCTTGGGGCAGGTGGTGAGGTCAGCATTCCTCCACTCAGGGTGATGGCGTGGCTGCCCAGATTCACCCCCACTCCTCCTCACAAAGTCTTTCCTGATGGCACCCTCGTCCGAACTTCTGTCTGCAGGTCTTAATAAGTGGGTGGCCTTAATATCTTACACATATATTTGATAGCCAACTTTAATATATATGCTCCATTTAATATGCTCTGTTTTCACAACTGGATCATGTAATCTTGTAGCATTTTAATACAATTTCATTTTAGAGATGAGAAAACTGAGCTGGAGAAGAGTTGAACGACAGAACCTGCACTTAAACTCAGGACTTTTGACTACAGACTCAGGACCCTCCTTGCCCCGTGAGCGATGGTGCAATTTCATCCAGTAGCAACTTTCAGAATAAGATAGTCATCTTTCCTGGGTGAAGATGACTACACACAGGAAAATCTTCTCTATAGATCCTTTGATTTCTTTGCTTATGATTTTTGGATTTTAGAATAATACCTATGTCATGTGCTGGGAGAAGAAGCTACAGAGAAAGAAAAAGGCAGATCAGAGGTGAAATCTCCAATCAGGGGAAGCAAGGGCTTGAGAGGTGAGAGTTCTTACTGGGAGACCAGTGCAGGTAGAAGTCCCTTAAGAGATGGTTTCTTTTAAAAGGGAAACCTCATTAAACACGTTCATTAAAGTAAACCCGTGGATGTAAAACAGGTTTTAGTATCATTTAGTAATATCATTCACTAAAAAAAAAGAAGAAGAAAATTCTCTGTCCAGAGATGTCTCTCAAGTGCACAGCAAAGCCGCTTTTCCAGGAAAACCAAATACCACTTTGTGAGCAATCATGAATCACTTTCACAAACTGTTCACACCACCCTCAGTCAGGTCAGGGGCATGGTCCTGTAGTTACTGGCAAGTGTCATGGCGAAACTCAGTAGGTTTCTGAGTCACGGTGAGATTGCTATAGCAATGGCAAAAGCCAAAACCTTGAACATGAGAATGTGTCCTTGGAGGCAAGGTTATTATTGAAGTTAGGGTTGGGCACTATCTTTTTGTTTTCACTGTGCAAAACAAATAACTAAGAAATCTTTTACAGATGTCTTTTAATATTTAATACCATGGATTAAATATGTCCATTAACTAGCTGTGAAATTAGTGCCAGCGTTGATCTGGGCTACAAAAACTTTGGAAGTTTGGACAATATATAAATATCCATGATTATATAACTAAGGCAATTCTCTGCCAGGCGCGTTACACTCATGCTGGTTATTGAACAAGTATTTGCTAGGCACCCACTCTGTGCGGGTCCGGTTCTTGGTGCTGGGATCCTGGGTGGGTGGGAAGGGCAACGTTTCTGCTCCATTGGAGCTTTCCTTCTAGAGGGAGACAACAGACAATGACAAGGAAAGAAACTCCATAGGTTTAGATGCCAATTTAAAGAAAGTATTGTTATCGTGACATAAAGTATTGTTACGTGCTGAACAGTCTTTGGGTTAGTTTTGCTAATGATTTAGCTACCAATGCTGTGATTTTCAGACTGAAAAAGGTGCCAGCTCTAGGAAATTTTCCTTTGCTCCAGCTGGGGATAAAACCTGTCTATTGAAATGGAGAGATCATTTTTTTCCTCCTTTTCCTTCAGGTAGGACATATAGCTTTCTAAATTCCTTCCAAATGAGATCATCATTATGAGATGTTATTGAAAAACATGTTTTAGCCCAGCTGGCATGGCTCAGTGCTTGAGCTTTGACCTATGAACCAAGAGGTCACAGTTCAATTCCCGGTCAGGACACATGCCTGGGTTGTGGGCTCAATCCCCAGTGTGGGGTGTGCAGGAGGCAGCTGATCAATGATTCTCACTCATCATTGATGTTTCTCTCTCTCCCATTCTCCTCTGAAATCAATTTTTTTACAAAGTATATAAAAAATAAAAACAGATGATTCTTTGAAAGAAAATCACATGTTTTAGTTACCTTTGACAGTCCCTAGTTCTGTGATGAATCTATAGATCCTTAGAAACATAATATTTAAACCATTTCTAAAGCCAGAAGGGTTTATGAGGGATTTATGGTAGGATTTATTCAGAAAGCCAAAATGTATCAAAATGTCAAACAATATTTGATTTGATATTTTAAGGTTGTTGATTAAGTTGACTTGTGTTGTAATATGGTTAAGATTTTTATTCCCCCTCCCTCAATTTACTTGGGGTGAAAACAATGCTGAATGGCATGCCTTTGCTAATATTATACTATAATATTCTGTAGACAAACCATATTGCTATCAAATTCCTAGCACAGGCTGGTGGAAGACATTTAGAAAGTAAAACAAGAGAGAACAGTCCAAATAGTTCTGTTTTTCAGAAATTTAACTTCAAATTTGTAATAAATAAGGAATTTACCTGCCAGTAATTATATTATACTCAAGGCTGCTTATAAATCCTGTTTTCGTCCCTTCAGAAAACAACATAAATTCCGCTTGAAGATGGAATCCTGTAACCCATTTTTGTGTTTTCTAGCTGTGAAAAGGAGATTCCAGGTCATCACATTTAAATTAAAGGAATATGCTTAGAGGTTTCCAAGTTTTAGTTTTCAAGTTATGTCTCGTTTATACAGTTTTAAGGCTCTTTTATAGTTAGATGATTATATGGTAGTTTATTTAAAAGGCAACAGAAATGCCAACGTAAGTCTGAAAATATTTACTTCAACATTTACGGTCTGTTAACAGCTCGATTGAGGTAACACGTTGTAGCAGGATTAATGAAGGCTGGGTTGCTTTCACTGTACTTAGAAAGAACACTGTTGAATAAGCAAAAACAATGGCTATTATGTTTTGTTTTCTCTGAGGCTTGTAGTTTAGTAATCGCATTACTGCATTACAGTCGCATTCCAAAGTCCCAGAGGAAGAACATAAAAACTGGTGTGGATTGTGAGAATTTACCAGAAAGAGGCAGAGAGAAAGAAAGCATGGGGGGGCAAGGAGGGGGAGGTAAAAGGCAAAAGGGAGAGAAGGGAAAGAAAAGAAAGAAAATAGTGATAGCATGGATTAGTGTCTTAGATTTCATGCTTGCTAGCTCGTTAATTAACTCATTCATTTTTTTCAAGTATTAGTGTGCCTGTGATATGATTTTGGGCCAATAAATTAACCTCTTCGCTTGGGTTCTGGGGACAGCAGGAAAAACGAAGATAAAAACGTAAGAAAAAACAAACTGGGAATGATAACAATTCCAGCCCTGTCTCACAGTTATTGTGAGGGTTTAACAACCTAACATGTATGAAAGTGCTTTGTGAACATTCGCTACAGAAGAAAATTCTCTCTAGATATTATTAATAAAAGGCACAGGCCCATTTATCATCTTATTTCGAAAACCGTCTCTGAGGTATTTCAAGGGCCTGCAAGTGGAACTCAGGCCCTGTAGCACAGAGAGTAAAAATAAACATCCTTGACTTGTGAGAAAGTGTGTGGAGTGTCCAGGGCTCAAGTGGAGTGTATTGGTCTGAGGGTACAGTGGGACAGAATATCTCTTTGATTAGTGCTTATGGTAAAATTTTAAAACACTATACTTTTGCATATTTAAGATATGCTATATCGTTTTTTGGAAATAAATTGGGTAGATGATTCATTCATTTTCAAGACAAGAAAAGATCAAGGAGGCTGATTCATCTAACCCAAGGCCAGGATCCAATCATTACAGAGACAGTTCCCTTGGTTGAGGCCGTAGTGTGTGTCTGTCATTGTGTTTGAACTCTCACACATCCTCTCTTTCAATTCTCACAACAACCAGATGAGGTGGGCAATAATATCTCTCCATGTAGCAGTTGAGAAAAAGCAGCCTTCGGAGGATGCAAGCATGTTTTTTTAAGTTATATCTATTAAACGGCAGAATCCCAATTCAAACGCCGGTGCTCACCACCTTGCTTCTCCAGGCATCCCCCTGCCATCTGCTTTCCCAGCCCCAGAGGGGAACGAGGCACGGAGCCCAGGGCTCTCAGCTACTGACTCTTGGGACAACGGGGACCTTTCTTTCCCACTGTCTCCCTATTTCCTGTAAAGAGTGTGGGTGCTCCTCCTCACCTCTCCTGGCATCATCATGGAGGGCAGCTCTGAGCCGTTTCATTGGTCATTTCCTGTTTCTCAGCCATGTTCTCTTTGTTGCAATAGTCAGTGAATACCTTGCAGGAGTTTCACCATTGGTCTGTGCTAGACCTGCCTATTTCATTCATTCATTTTAATTTCCTTTCATTCCCACTCTAATCCCAGCTCACTCACACCAAGGACAACCATGCTAATTCACTTGATATTTATACTTCTTGGTAAGTGTTTTTACTATATAAATACTATTGTGTGCATGCTTTTGAAAATAGCCTTTGTGGAAATTTCCAATATAAAAAAAGTAGAATATTTTAATGAACAGTGTATCACCCATGTGCAATAATTGTAAATTTATGTCTAATCTTGTTTTATCTATAGCCCAACCTACTTTAACAATCCTTCCCCTGAAGTTATTTGGAAGCAAATCACAGACATTATTTCTTCTATAAATATTTCAGTATGAATGTTTTAAATATAAGACTTTTTGAAGGAAACAAAACTTTAAGGCTATTATCTTTCTTTACAAGTAGTGAAAATTGCCTTGACCAGTGTTCTCAGGGGTTAGATGATCACCTCCCTATCTCCCCCACCCACCCACCCACCCACCCACCGAAGGGTTATGGGTTAGGTTCCCAGTAAGGGGCATGTGCCTGGGTTGCAGGTTGGATGCCACCTTGATTGGGGTGCATGCAGGGGGCAACCAATTGATGTGTCTCTCTCACATCGATGACATTTCTCTCTCTCTCTCTCTTCCTCCCTCTCTTCCACTCTCTCTAAAAACCAATGGAAAAAACACCCTCGGGTGAGGATTAACAACAATAAAAAAGTAGTGAAAATTCATTGATTCTTTCTTAATAAGTATTGTTCCTATATCCCCACTATTTGTGCAAAATATTAGAAGAAATTGAAATTATTAAAATCTATATATTTGGAAAAGGAGCCCCGTAGGGCTGAACTAAGGCCTCTCGTATTCCAGTGTATGAATGTACTGCACTTTGTTTATCCATTCCCCTGCTAAGAAGCATTTGGATTGCTTCTCTTTAGGGTTACTACCAGTAACTATGCTATAAACATTCACGCATAAGTCTTTTCATTTTCCCCTAATGCCTACATGGGAGTGGAATGACTAGGTCATATGGTAGCATATGTGTAATTTTTTAAAAAAAACTCCCAAACTATTTTTTCAAAGTTGTTGAACCCCTTCACATTCCAGGAAGCAGTAATGAGAGTTCCAGTTCCTCTATACCCTTGGCAACACTTAGTTTGGTTGCGGTATGGAGGTATTTTATTACGGTTTAATTTGCATTTCCCTAATGACTAATTGTGTTGACCATCTTCTCGTGTGCTTATTTGCCATCTATATATCTTCTTTGGTAAAGTATTTGCTCAAGAAAAGTCATATTTTGGGCCATAAGACAAGTTTCCATAAATTTAAGAGGATTTAGCCTGACCTGCATTGAGGTTTGACCTGTGAACCAGGAGGTCGAGGTTCAATTCCCAGTCATGCAACTGTTGCTGCTCGATCCCTGGTGGAAAGCCTGGCGGGGGGTGGGGGTGGGGGATTCTCTCTCATCATTGATGTTTCTGTCTCTTTCCCTCTCCCTTCCTCACTGAAATCAATAAAAATATTTTTTTAAAAGATTTTCAAGGATTTAGTCATACAAAGTATATTTTTAGACCACATGGAATTAAATTAGAAATCAATGATGGGATGATATCCGGAAAATCCCCAAATATTTGGATCCAGTGCTGCTGCTGTTAAAATTGATCCAATTGATTCTTGTACTTTTGTAGGAACCTCTTATAATTTTCTCCTTCTCTTTGATGCACTGTGATTTCCCAGCACTGTATCTGAGTTCTTAATCTCTCTTGTTTGGCACACAATTCTTTCCATCTAAGTTCTTTCATCTTTCTTTAATTCAGGAATATTTATTTAGATTATTTTCTTAAATATTTCCCCCTTCTTTAATTGTTCTCTTTTTGGATTCCTATTTTTGATATGTTAGCATATCTACTGTTACCCTCCATGCCACTCAGCTTTTTATTCCTATATTTCTCTCTCTAACCTTTTTTTCTGCCTTGTAGGAGACTGTCTCAGTCTGTTCTTTTAGTTCTGCAATACCTGCTTTAGCTATATTCAGCTTGTTATTTACCCCACCTGCTTTATTTCAAATGTGTGTGTGTTTTATACTTAATCTTCCATTCGTCTCTTTTCTTCCTGCTTCATATTACCAGTATCTTTCAACATCATACATTGTGTTTATTTTCAATTCTAATCTGTTCCAGTATTTCTGCTGGATAACTAAGAGTGGTTCCGATTTCAAGGTTGTGAGCTAAGGTTCCCTGAGAGTTATCAGGTGCCAGGATGAGACACCACGGCTCAGGCCCTAGGTGTGGCTTCCTTGTGATTTTAAGAAACGGTTAGAAGATGAGCCACAGGGCAGAGAGTCCCACACAAGAGAACGAAGTCAACCACCCATCTGTTGCCCCTCACTAATGGGCAACATTCTTCTAATGGGGCTCTCCTCTAAAGTTTTAAAAGACAGTTATCTCGTACGTGACCCACCGTCCCTTATGCGGGCTTGGTGAGGAGGGTGGGAGGAATGAGCGTGCAGGGTAACATTATGTGGGCTGTTGTTGCTACCTTCTGGTTCATCGGGGTAATGGACAGGCAGTGATCCAAAGGAAATCTGCAAGAGGCAGGACAGAACCTAAGAACACTCTGCTTACTTGTTATTCCATCTCTGCTGGCCTCTCCACTCAAGGTTTACAATGACCTTCAGTCCTTTCAGGAATTTCTGTTTTTAAGATAAATGCATTCTTCCATTTTCTCGTTTCCCCAGAGCTGATTCCCTGTGGCCTAAGCTTGGTAAACATCTTTGATGCTCGGTAAACATCACGGGGGAGCAATGGCGGATAGGTTACGGAGAGCCTTTGAGTTATGTTGTGAGAAAACTAACTTCACAACAGAGTGCAATAAAAGAAGGAGGCAGAGGTACTAGTCTAGGTAAGCAGGAATGAAGGTTTGAACTCATGTTGAAGAGAGATTGTCTTCCTGTAGAAATGATTTGTTAGTTGAGCCCGACCTTGAAGAAGCTGCTGTTTTCTTTTCTATTTTTCCTAAATATGTTTACGCCTAGCTTTTTTTTTTTTTTTTTTTTTTTGAGTTAATTGCAAACTAAGCATTGGCAGACAGAGGAGATGTGAAAAAGGAAACTAAATGAGGCCAGATTGGAGAGCAAATTGTTATTATTTAAAACGTATGGACCACCCTGAATTCGCCAAGTTCTGTTTAAGAAAATGCAGAAACATGATCCCTTCCACTGAATAGCTAACATTTTCAGGAAATATACACCACATTTTTACGTGTTTTATTCCATATACCACTGATATTTACACTTGTTTAGTTTGAGGAATTTCCTCTTCTTAATTTTCTTTCCCTCAATTTTTTGAAGAGTGGTTCCCTTTCTCTATTTATAAAAATAGAGACCATGAACAAATGTTATATTGTGTATTCATAATTTAGGTGGTAACTAAAACGCTATCTTCATCCTGTGATTCTTCATAGAGCAGGCTGAATGGAGCGTTTTGGCCTTCTTGCAACTGGTCCATGTGTCTGCCCCTCCACTCGATGGTGACTGACTGACTGGGGTCTATTTTCATTTTAGACTAAAATTTTAAAAAACAGTTTGAACTGTAACATGCAAGGTTTATGTTAACTATAAACATATGAAAAGTGTTCAGTCTTAAGACAAACAATTTTTCTTGCCTATCAAGCTGCCAAAAATTACATGTAAGAAGATTTTGCAATAAGAATTTTCATAAAATGCTGATGGAAATGTGCTGTCCATGAAGGATAGTTACAGACGCAGCTGTAGTGTCTCTGAGGAGCAGGTGAGCCCACCCCAGCACATCCTATCTATGGGTGGTTCTGAGATCTCAGTGAGTCTCGGAATCACCCAGGGAACTTGTTAAAACAGCCTGCTGGGCCACTCTCTCAGATTTCAGATCCAGTAAGTCTGAGGGCAATGCCTGAGAATTTGCCTTTCTAACAAGTTCCCAGGTGGCACTGATAGTCCAGGACCAACTTTAAGAACTCACTCCCATATACCCATGGTTCATAAAAAGGATGCCATCGCCAAAAACTACCAGCGTTCAGCTGTACTCCCAATAATTCTAATTGGTTAGGAATTGGGTCTAGATATCTGTGTTTTATTAAACTCTTCAGGAGATTCTACGGTGCTCTTAAGGTTTAAACCACTGCCATATGCTCATGCTCCATCCATTGTCCAGAGGAACTCAGGTAGATCCACTTCCATTCAAGCCTGCAACATGGATGTGTTATCAAGATATTTAAAAAATATATTTAATATATTTTTATTGATTTCAGAGAGGAAGGGAGAAGGGGAGAGAGGGGGGGGGGGAGAGAGAGAGAGAGAGAGAGAGAGAGAGAGAGAGAGAAACATCAATGATGAGAGAGAATCATTGATCAGCTGCCTCCTGCATGTTCCCCACTAGGGATTGAGCCTGCAACCCAGGCATGTGCCCTTGACTAGAATGTAACCCGGGACCCTGCAGTCTGCAGGCCAATGCTCTTTGCACTGGACCAAACCAGAGAGGGCAAGATACTTTTGTTTAATTTGGTATGGTCATTGGTGTTGGTCACCACTAAAATGTGTCTTCTTTTCTCCTAATAATTAGGAGAAAATTGTTCCCAATTTCTCTCTTCTGATGCAACCTCTCCTCCCTTTTCTTTCCTCCTCCCCAACCCTCTCTCATCTTCCCATTGCTTCCTTTCGAGCTCTTCGCCAAGTGGTTATCAACAATCTGGTCTATACTTTCAGCCTTTCCTCCCTTCTTCTCTTTGCCCTACCTGAAGCTCAGCTTGTTTCTGAAGATAGTGCTTCCATGCAGACTATTCGAATGCAGGGTGCAAATTCCCCACAATCCCTGGGTGTTGGAATCTGGAGCCAGTTTGCAGTCCTCTTCCCATCTCCCTGAAGTTTCCAGGCCTTTACTCTTCAACCTTTATGTAAAGTTCCTGAGCCGTTGGGGTTAATGCTATCTGGCTAGGCTACCTCTTTCCCTTTTATTGTTGTTGTCCACCAACCTCCTCATCTCTCCTGTCACTCACTAAAATTTGGGCACCTGGCTCCCAGATATTCATGTTTAACGCTGAACAAGTTTCAGATGCCTTCAGAATAGATTATGCGCCTTACTAGAGAAATCGACTTCCTATCAAAGCATGATGGACAACATGATTCTGCAACATGAATCAAGAATGTTAA
>PVJC01022039.1:0-27700 GCA_004026665.1 Murina feae | reverse complement strand
GGTGCACAAAAATTTGTGCACTCGGGGTGGAGGGAGTCCCTCAGTCTGGCCTGTGCCCTCTCGCAGTCTGGGATCCCTCGGGGGATGTCCACCTGCTGGCGTGCCTGGCCAGCTTGGGTGAGGGGCTGATGGCCATTTCAGGCTGCCCACAGTCCCTTCATGGTTTGGGTCCCAACTGGGGTGCCTGGCTAGAAGCAGGTATCTGGGATTTATTTAACTTCTATAATTAAAACTTTGTTGCCTTGGTCCCCAACTTGAAGCTGGGTTGCCTCTGGCAATGCAAGGTCCCAGCCCCACAGGTATCTGGGGTTTGTTTATCTTCTATAATTGAAACTTTGTAGCTCCATGGCCACCGCCATCGTAGTTGAGTTAATTTGTATATTTGCTCCTGATTGGCTGGTGGGCATGACTTGTGGGTGTAATGGAGTGAGGTTAATTTGCATATTACTCTTTTATTAGATTAGATATACTTAGCATCCTGTCTAATAAAAGAGTAATATGCAAATTAGGTACCACTCCATCACATGGATGGCCACCTGCATAGCCACAAGATGGCTTCCCCCATAGCCATAAGATGGCCTCCCCCATAGCCACAAGATGGTGGCACCCAGTCCGGCTCAGCCCCGCCATTGATGTGGTCAGGCCTGTTAGCCAGGCAGGTGGTGAGGGAGGTGGGGGGCCTGAGGTGCAGAACAGGCAATCAGAGGGGACTGGGAGTCCCCTACCCAGGCCAGAGACCTGTGCCAGAAGCCTCAGGCATGGGCAAGGGTAGAGCCGGTGATTAGAGGGGCAGGAGTGAAGCCTGCGATCACAGGGGTCTGGGCTCGGGTGGAGCCGGCAATGCAGGGGTCTGGGGGTCCTCTGCCCAGACCTATAGCCTTGGCCAGAGGCTGTAGTAGGGTAGGGGTGGAGCCCGCGATCGGAGGGGCCTAGGGATCCCCTGCCCAGGCATGCAGCCTTGGCCAGAGGCTGCCAGTGGAGCAAGGGCAGAGCCGGCAATGGCAGAGGCTTGAGATTTGTGAAGCCGGCAATCAGAGAGGCTCGAGGGTCCCCTGCCCAGGCCTGCATCCTCGGCCAGAGGTTACAGACCCAGGCAGTGGTGGAGCTGGGATTGGAGTGGCAGGGGTGGAGCTGGTGATTGGAGTGAACTACAGAGGAAACACCTTTTCTTAATGCTCATTGGCTACGCTCCCTTTATGCCACTGGTAATATTCTTAGTAACTTGGGTAATAAGAATCCAAAAAGGCAATCTTGAGTTTTTCCAACACACTTATGGAGAAAAAAAAATGAAGGTTCACTGCTGGAGGGCTAAGAAATGTCATATCCTGCCCTAGCTCGTTTGGCTCAGTGCATAATGCCTCAGCCTGCCGACTGCAGAGTCTGGGTTCAGTTCTGACTAAGGGCATGCACCTAGGTTGCAGGCTCCTCCCTGGCCAGAGCCCAGGTCAGGACATATGCAGGAGGCAACCAATCAAAGTGTTCCTCTCACTTTGATGTTTCTCTCTGTTTTTTTCTTTCTCTTCCACGTTCTCTAAAAATCAGTGGAAACATATCCTCAGGTGAGGATAAAAAAAAAAAAAGAAAGAAATGTCATATCCTATGAAAGAAACATCTTGAAAATACCTAAAGAAAGCTGTTATTTTTTCATGGTTAAGGGACTGGAGTCCATGTTGATGAAAACACCTAGGTGGCTGTGGTGACTGGCAGTGGCTGCAGCAGCGGGGTGATGGGGCTGGTGGCTTCCCCTGATTAGCCTGGTTGCTTCCCACAAAGGGAGGCCAGACTGCAGCTTAGGCCCGCTCCCCAAGGGAGCAGGGAGCAGGCCTAAGCCGTCAGTAGGATACCCCCTGAGGGCTTCCAATATGTGAGAGGGGGCAAACTGGGCTGAGGGACACTCCCCCCCAGTGCACGAATTTCGTGCACTGGACCCCTAGTATAAGCCTAATATGCTAAGTGTCCAACCGAGTGGTCAACCAACTGGTACTATGACATGCACTGACCACCAGGGGGCAGATGCTCTGACTGGTAGGTTAGCTTGCTTCTGAGGTCCGGGCAATCGGGACTGGGCAAGACGGGGCCAGATACATGCTCTGGGTGTACATGGCAGGTAACCTATTGATGTTTCTCTCTCTCCCTTTCCCTTTCTCTCTCTTTAAAATAAATAGAAACATATCCTCATGTGATGATTTAAAAAAATTTAAAGAACCAGCACATGATCGAGCATTTCCTCTTCTGGGTATTTATCTGAAGAAAATGAAAACACTAATTTGGAACGATATATGTTCCCCTATTGCAGCACCTCTATGTTGCAGCATTGTGTATAATAGCCAAGATATGGAAGCAAACTGTTCATTGACAGATGAGTGAAACAGATCACACACACACACACACACACACACACACACACACACACACACACACACTGGAATACTACTCAGCCATAAAAAGATGAAATATTGTCATTTACGACAATATGGATGGATCTTAAGCACGTTAATAAGTCAGATGTAAAAGTACAAAAATCATATTATTCCACTCATATGTGGAGTATAAAACAAAAAAGTAACAAACCAGCAAAAGAGAATAATAACAGTCTCATAGGTACAGACAAGAGAATGGTGCTTACCTGAGGGGAAGGGGAATAGGGGAAGTGTGAAAATGAGTAAAGGGAAGAGAAGGAAACCAGACTTATAATAGTCTATATCAGGGGTGAGGAACTTTGGTCCTGAGGGCTGTTTAAGGCTTGTGAAATCATTTGGTCTGGCCCTACCAAGGCATTAAGGGTGAGTTAATTAAATGTTTGTCCAAATATAGCAGGCTAATTTTTAAGTTGATAATTCTGTATGGCCTGCAAATGATGTTATAAATATCCAAATGTCCATTGGCAGAAAAAAATGTTCCTCACCCCGGGTCTATAGTCTAGCACCCTATAGAGTATACAGATATTAAATTATAATGCTGTGCACCTGAAATTTAGATAATGTTATTAGCCAATATTACTTCAATAAAAAATAAGAAAAAGGAAAGTTGACTCTAGTGATGGTTGTACATACCTCTGAATCTACTTAAAAATACCCATTTTTTGTACACTTAAAATTGTGAATTGTATAATATATGAATTATTGCTCAATAAAGCTGTTAAAATAAAAAAACAACAACAACAAAGCAGTATTTGTGCTGTCAACTGGGAAGGGAGGTAGCAGATGTGGGTGCAAGCTCATGGTGATGATGATATCTCTCATTCTCAACGTCTTCATTAACATTTGCTGACCAGTAATCAGGCCTGGGTTGGAATTAAAAAAAACACTGGGTCTTAGAATAAGTGGTCAAGGATAACTCCAGAGTGTAAACCATGGAATACAGCAAGAACTAGCCAGGTGATCTCAAGAACTAGCCAGGAAGATACAACACTGCCAAGATAATCCAGACATAATTCTGGTTGGTCCCCACATCCTGAAACAGTACTTGGATTCCGTAGTTATTCCTGTGGTCAGAGAATCTTGCACTATTCCTATATCATCCTGTTTTGCAGTCCTCTTATGTCCCTTAAATAAAATATTTTAGGGTAAGACAAATCTCAAAAACCTTTTTCCAAATTGGATGCTACTTCTCAGGAAATGTTGGAAACAGGTACAACTTTTTTTCTTAAGGTATAGTTGACATACAATATTGTATTAATTTCAGGCATATAACAGTGATTCAATATATACATACCTTATGATATCACCACAAGAAGTATAGTAACCATCTGTCACTGTAAAAAGTTATGATATAATTGACTATATTCCCTATGATTTATTTATTTTAAAACTGGGAGTTTGAACTTCTTATTCCTCTTTACCTTTTTTACTTATCCTTACCCCAGGTGTAATGTCTTAATTGAGAAAAGCATATGAAAGCAGATGTATTTGCACAGGAACCCCATAACCCCAGAAGTCATCCTCTGGTAAGGGGCTATGAGAGTTCCCATTGCTCACTTCAATGTCTGTGAGAGATTTGGAACCTAAATATCTCATTCCATGGTGAAAAAAGGCAGTTTACAGATTGTATAATTTTAACTCATTCACTTATTCAACATACATAAATCAGTAACTTACTCTGGCCCTAACCGGTTTGGCTCAGTGGATAGAGTGTCGGCCTGTGGACTGAAAGGCCCCAGGTTCGATTCCGGTCAAGGGCATGTACCTTGGTTGTGGGCACATCCCCAATAGGGAGTGTACAGGAGGCAGCTGATCGATGTTTCTCTCTCATCGATGTTTCTAACTCTTTATCCCTCTCCCTTCCTCTCTGTAAAAAATCAATAAAATATTTAAAAAAATAATAACTTACTCTGTGCCAGTAACTGTGTTATGTTCTGTGATAGTGATAAAAATATGCATGAACCTCTAGGAGAGTGCATTAAATCAAAGGTTATCAAGTGATGAAATTAAGGTATGCATTGGTGCCTGTGAGACCCCAAAAGAGTGAGTTAACTGAGCTGGGGAGAATCTTGGAAGCATTTAGCACAACTGAATGAATGTCATCAAATAAAGGCTGAGGAAAAGCATCATTGATAGGGTAACACTTTAACTGAACCTTTAAGAATAAGTACGATTTACTCAGGCAGGCAAAGAGAAGAGGAAACAAATGAATTAGTAGCCTGTGGAGAAGCATATAAAAATTATCGAGGGACAGAACCAGAATGGAAGAATGGAAGGAGGAAAATAGCTTAAAGCAATATTTCTCCAACTTTAATGGTCACATATATCACCTGGACAGTCTTGATAAAATACAGATTCTGACTCAGTGGGTCTGAGGTGGAGCACTTTCAACAAACTCCATCAGTGATAGAGTTGCTGGTCCAAGAGCTACACTTAGAGATCTGTTTGGGTGTGTTAGGGGAGGAAGGTGAAAAGTTCAAGTTAACACATAGATTTTTTGATAGGATGATCTGCAGTAGTAATATCATGGACTTCTAGAGGAAATTTTCAGGGAAATACAAGGTTTGTTTTTTTTAAGTCACCTCTAAGATCTAGGAAGAGATATCTATCTGGTAGGCCCTTGGATAGAAGGGGAAAATAAAACTATGGTACAAAATGAGAAGGGGTACAAAGAAAGTGAGAGGATGATTAGAAGAAAAGTATGTGACCACTTCTATAAGAAAATTTTCAAGAAGGTGGGAAATGAGCAATGTCACATGTTGCAAAGACATCAGTTAGGTACAAGACCAGAATCCAGATTACAAGAAGTTGAGTATTAGAAAGTGAGTGTTTTGATTAATGATAACTCCAGAGGGTTGACTGAAAAGTGTCAAGGAGAGTGCAGTAATGGAGTGGAAAGAAAGAAATGCAGAGTGAAGGGAGTGGTTCTTCCTGCCTCCTACCCTCACTTTCCTTTGCCCTTCCTTCTTTCCTTTTTCCCTCCCTTCCTTTTAGGATTGTTATAGAAATTTTCCAACATACAAATAGATTGAGAGGGTATTATAATGAATTTCCATGTATCTATCACAAAGATTCCACAATTTTATATATTTTTGCCAAGATGGGATGGTTTTTCTAGATGCAGCTGACTTAGGTATATTTATTTATACACACAGGAATAAGCCAAGACAGAGGGAACAGTTGAAAATTTAGAAGAGAAAAATGATAATTGATGGAGCAAGATTTTTGAGAAGGAGGCAGTGATGGAGTATAGTACAAATGGTGATTCTGGCTCCAGATACCGACAAAGACACTTTGTCTACTGGGTTGAGACAAAAAAGAGCTAAAAATCACAGTCCCTCAGAAATCTGGTTAAAATTTCGAGTCCCAGTCCCACTGCACTCCATATCCCTTCAGGCTTCTTCAGTTCCTTCCTTGAATCCATTCACAAATTTTTTTCAAAAATCTATTCCACCCAACCATTTCACAAGTTCAGTCATTTTACCGAAGATCCAGTGCCAACTGAGAGTGCTCACATCACAGAGAACAGTCACTTAGCATCTTCCATCTTGGGAGCAGCCTCTATTATCTCTTCAAAGTAACAGAAAAAGTGTTCCTTTTGTCTTACAACTAAAATTTCTTCCTAAGAAATCCAGGGGAAGAAATTGTTTTAATAATTTACCATGGAGATTAAGTTTTTGGTATCAAGTCAAGAAAAGAGCAAATTCATGCCTAATACAAATTAATTTCTTTGTGAAATATGAAGAAAATTCATTTGGAAAGAGTTCATTTGCCTGGAATTGTGTGGAAAGAAGTTTTATAAGTGTGGCAAGGGTTTGGAATATTGCCAAAGCCTTCCTTTTAGCTTTACCTACGTGATGTATTGCATTCTAATAAAATATGAAAACAGCAAAATGCACCTACACACACACACACTCACTCGCAGAAAATAATATTATTATTAGGGAATATTAGACTTCTATGAAGTGCCAGTTATATAGGTGGGTCTGTCATCTGGTCCCCTTTTGTGTTTACCATTGGAAGATAAAGTTGGGGAATGGTATCAGGGAACTTTTTTTTCACTTAAGTCTGAATAAGTAGATATTTGTGTGAGCATCATCCTAGCCATTCATTAGATAACAGCTTAATTATACAGGTAGAAATGTACATTCCAAACATTTTCTACAAGCTTATTATCTCCCAAGTGTATCTCTTCCTGCCCCCCTTTCTATCTGTGATATTTTGCATTGAGCACACAATACTGGGAGTGATAATTTAAGTCAGTAATTTTAAGATTATTTCAATTGAGTAATAATTTAGTAACTCTCTTGATAGAGAAAAATATATAATTTATCTCTTTTGATAGAGAAAAAGATATAATTTGAAATAATTGATCTAACAAAAGAAAAATGGATAGATGCTTAAAAATTGCTTGGGTCATTACATTGCTAAACACAATAAATAATTTGGAGTTTAAGAACCATAAATATCAACAATATAAATACTGTATATGTATGAATTCATAATTTACATTTTAATTATTTATGCTTAGTTCGTCTGTATTTGAAATATTTTTCTTATAGTGGAAAATCATAAGGACTAAAAGAAAAGGATTAAATACTAGATTATTATGGTATAGAAATTATAAGCATACAATATGTACTACCTTACAATATTTTACTGAATTAGCCTCTGAAGAAAAATAATTCAGTCTAATTACCTCCCAGTCTATTCTTGTGATAGTATTCTATCTTTTAAATTTGATTAGTAGACAGCAGTCTTTCCAATGAATGATATTGATCACTTAAATCAGTGCCAAAAACTAAGACATATTCATGCTTTGCATAAAATTGAGCTTCTCCCAGGCAAATAAGTACCAAAGCTTCATAGTTTTTATGCCCATTGATTCAGAAAAAAAAGATAACCTTTATTCCCATGCATTTAAAGTTATACATTTAGGAAGAGGCAATTATATTACAACTATAAGCCTCGTGCACAAAATGTGCACACTTGGGGGTGTCGCTCAGCCCGGACTGTGCCCTCTTGCAATCTGGGACCCCTCAGGAGATGTCCACCTGCCAGCTTAGGTCCGCTCCCTGGGAGAACAGGCCTAAGCTGGCAGTCAGACTTCTCTCTGGCAGCCCGGGGGGCCTTGGGGGATGTCCACTTGCCAGTGGGGAGCAGAACTAAGCTGTAGTCGGACATCCTTAGCGCTGTTGAGGAGGCGGGAGAGGCTCCCACCACCACCACTGTGCTGGCAGCCATCAGCCTGGCTTGTGGCTGAGCAGAGCTCCACCTGTGGGAGTCCACTGACCACCAGTGGCAGCTCCTACATTGAACATCTGCCCCCTAGTGGTCAGTGTGTGTCATAGTGACCAGTCATTCCCAGTGGTTCTGCTGTTAGGGTCAATTTGTATATTACCCTTTTATTATATAGGATGACATTGCATTTTAAGAAGCAGGCATGGAAGGTGTTACCTCAATTTTATGGGTCAGAAAACAGAACCCAGAGAGATTGCCATTTCCCCAGTGTGGCCTGGCAAGACAAGACTAAAACCAGAGCCAGATTTTGGTTCCTAACTCCAAGCCCTGAGTCCTGTCCCTCTTTGTTCCAGTATTTGGACTTGGTGGCAGGCCTGTGTTAAGTGATTATGTTTTGACCTCACAGTTTGTGCCCTTTAGTTGGCAACACATTTCTTAGTAGAACTCGTAGCCAATAGTGTCGTGCTATCAAACATGGCATGGTGCTCCACTTAGATGAACCATATCTTCTGCTGCTTTGCATAAATCTGGATAAACCCATTAGCCATAAGTCATTTTAAGAACAAAATATAAAGCTTAGATTTGAGACTTATTAAAACACAGGTCTTTCAGCCCAAGGAAGATTGACTCAGTAACAGTGAGGTTCTCATTTATTTAGCAATCTGTAGAATTTAAGAATATAACTGAAGAGTAAAGAAAAGTATAGGTAATATACAAATATAAAAAATCCTGCAGCTAGAGCTATTTATTATTGAGTTCCTTCTGTTGTGTACCTTCTACTGGCATATGTTGAGATCAAGAAGAAATATCAGACATTGCCACTCTTGACTCCTCAGGAACTTAGAAGCCAATTGAAGAAACAAAACATACCATGTAATGGGCTCTATAGATTCAAGCAGAGCAATGGGGTCAGAAAGGTGTTTTAGTTTGAATTGACCCTGAAGTAGACTCCAAGGCAAGGATTTGAGTGTACATATGTTTGGTGGAAGGTGGAAAGAGCATGGGAGAAGGGAAAGGAAACAGGAAAGAGAAGACAGCCAGTAAAGGGAACATTATTAGCTATCACCATGAGTGGAGGGCTGATGCATGTCTGCCATAGTAGGATTCTTGGTGGAGGTGAGACTTGACAATGCTCTTTCTCATCTCTCCCCAGGTGTCTGCATGTTACTATCCCTATTGTCCATTGTGTATGGAGCCTTGCGCTGCAACATCCTAGCCATCAAGATCAAGTATGATGAGTACGATGTAAAAGTGAAGCCTCTGGCCTATGTCTGCATCTTTCTCTGGAGGAGCTTTGAGATTGCCACTCGAGTCATTGTCCTGGTCCTCTTTACCTCTGTCCTGAAGGCCTGGGTGGTATTGGTAATACTCATCAACTTTTTCAGCTTCTTCTTATACCCCTGGATCCTCTTCTGGTGCAGTGGTTCCCCATTTCCTGAGAACATCGAGAAAGCCCTCAGTCGAGTGGGCACCACCATCGTGCTGTGCTTCCTCACCTTACTTTATGCCGGTATCAACATGTTTTGCTGGTCAGCTGTGCAGCTGAAAATCAACAGCCCCGACCTTATCAGCAAGTCTCAGAACTGGTACCGGCTACTGGTGTACTACATGCTGAGATTCATTGAGAACGCCTTCCTCCTCCTTATGTGGTTTCTTTACAAGACTGACATATATATGTACGTGTGTGCACCTCTGTTGATTTTGAAGTTGCTCATTGGGTACTGCACAGCAATTCTATTCATGCTGGTATTCTATCAGTTCTTCCACCCTTGCAAAAAGCTCTTTTCCTCCAGTGTTTCTGAAAGCTTTCAGCGGTGGCTAAAATGTATTTGCTGTCACTGTCGGTGGCAGAAATCCTCAGATTCTGTAGGAAAGACAGATGTAAGGTCATTTGGAGACAGAGTTGAAACACCTTCTGGTAGTAAAATAAGTTCTTTGCCTAGCCAGATCTTGAATGCTGATGATCTCTGCTCTGCTTAATAGGACCTAACGTAAGTCTCTTGGGCCAAAGACATATTATATTTTGGGTTGATTACTGTTCTTCATACAAGGGATGAGCCCCACACAGTAAACAAAGCAGGAAGTTAGCTCTCACCTCCTTGTGAGTTGCTCTCATTTAGAGAACTCTTGGGTGTGTGAGAACTATGGAGAGAAACCAGGGAAATTTCTGAGGGTTAGAGGAACAATTTAAGGCACCACCATTCACAATTGACCATGTTCACCCAAGCATTACTGTGTGTGTGTGTGTGTGTGTGTGTGTGTGTTTCACTGACAAAGTACCCATGATATCTGAGTTGAGCTGGTTAGATTTATTAGGTATAATGAGGACAGGGGCTTTCTTATTTTCTAGTCTTCTGGACTTCTAGTCTGTGTAGCCTAATGTTTTATTATCCCTGAGCATAGTTTTCATCCAAGAGCTGGCTTGATGATCAGATAAAGTGATTGTGTTTTGCCATTGGCAACATCATTACTGTCAGAGCTTTCAGAGAGGGCTGTTCAAGTTTCTTTTTTGAATAGACAGGTGTTTCATTTTCATTTCATTAGGGAGCTTTTTATATGACCAACTGTAGCCACCTTGGACTGCTATTTCTAATTGATTTAAAAGTCTAGATTTGGACACTTTATACCCAAAGATCCATGCATACAACATTGAATTCTAAATTTCATTATGGAAGCCCTAGAATTTTAGGCAAGTTATGTGTTCCTTCAATATGTTGAAGTTCTGGAACAAGAGGGTTGTTAAAACATCAAAATTATGTAGGATTTTGTAAGCAGAATTCTTAACTTCTTGGGAAGGTTGAAGATGTGAATCAGCAAGAAGGTAGGCTTAAATCTCTTCAAGATTTAGTCCTGTCCTATAATTCTGGAAAATTTCTAGTGGAATTTGCAAGGATTTGCCTTCTTAAGAAAGAAGAAAATTAAACTCATAGTCTTTACTTCACTTCTTCCTTGCCTGTTAGGAAAGTTGAAGACAAAGAGTTACTTTGGTTAGGTTAAAAAAAAGCTACAGAAATCTTTCATCTATGCAGGTATATAGGACATTTCATTTTTTATTAGTTGAAGAAAAAAGCTTTGTTTTTCCTGCCCCCAAGTTAGATGTTGACTTTAGAAACTTAAATTATAGAAAGTGATGAAATTACCAGAAGATTTTTGTCTTTAACTGAAGGTATTTTGATTTGGTGCTATTATTATTTAATTTGTACAAGATCTCCAGTTTTATCCTTCTATATTCTCCGATCTTCAGTTTAATTTCTGAATCCTATTTGCTTCATTAAAGGATTGTGTAGGATATCCTCAGTTGTCTTGGGAAAATGCCTGGATTTAATGCTATTATTTCCACCATAAGAACCTTGATAATGAATACCTAAAAACAGGTGGCCTGTCATTAAGTAGACTGGACATTATAGGTCAATCAAGGTTGACAGTCTAAATACTTGGCTGAACTTTCTGACCCATCCAGATTCTAACGGCCAGACTGTGAGGGGACAAGTTAAAAAGGGTTAGTTTGAACAGGAATAGTTGTCAGAATTAGATAGGGATGGAGAGATGGTGCTTCCCAGCCTTGGTTTGGAAGCTTGTCTTCAAATGCATTTTTAAATCATTTCAATGTAAAAAATAGGTAAGCATTTTGAGTGACCTCAAATCAAACTAACAGTCATGGCCTGTCAGATTCTCAAAGCCCAATTATAAGCCACTTATATAAGGACAAAGAGGTTTGGTAACTAAATTGGACATTTTGTCATCTTTAAGCCTTATTATACAGATACCCTTGCTTTGGGGCCATGTGTGTCCATTCATTTTGAGGGAGAGAAACCACTAATATTTTTCTGCATGGTGAAAATTTGTCATAGTGAACTAAAATGGTAAAATTATAGTTCATACTGCAGATCTAGGTTGACCTAAAGACAAACAAACCAGCAAATTCCCTCACATGTTGAAAGTTAAAATGTGGTTTTCGGTTAGCATTCCAAATTTTAAAAACTCTCAGTGCTTTGTTTAATTAACAACTTGTCATGATAGCTGCTCCAATTGAATCACTATAATTTTGCTGGTTAGAAGTGAAGTATTTCCCCAAAATATATTGAAATAAGATCATCAAACATATTTAGACTTTCTTCATTACTGGAGACAGTGCAGTACAGAGATTGGCATCTCCCTGTTAAGCCCTACAACTGCTTTATGCCTTAGTTTCCTTATCTACCAAATTTGGATGATATACTTGCCCAGCCTACCTCACAAGGTTGTTGGAAAGATCAAATTAGTTATAGGTGTGAAAATGATTTGAAAATATTTTTAAAGTGCCATATATATTGAAGGAGTTTTATTATAGTTATTCAAATCCATTAACAGGTTATTATTGTTTTTTTACTGTCAGAAAAGAAATAACATCATCCACATGAGTGTCTCTCGTAAATATGTTGGCATTTGGCCTTATGGAAGGGCAAGTGCAAATTGCCTTCACTTTTGGAGAAAATTCAGCCCTTGCCCATCTCTTACCATTAGTTACTTAAAAAAAATTCTCACCCAAACACACAGTTCTTGGAGGGAAAAGGCCCACTGCAGTCTTAGAAATTGTTTTTGATGGCAGATGAGTATCATTTTTGTACCTTATCATCTTTCATAAGGGACATGGCAATCTCTTTTGGTAATTTACAACTTGAGTACTTGAGATCCTGCTCAACTTTAACTGAATGTGGGTGTAATCTTTTTAGCCTTGTAAATGGGAAAATTCTGCATTTCCTTGGAAACCACCTTGGGAGATTAGTGCTAATGTTATGTGTGAATGTGTCAGTATTTCTCAGCCAGTAAATTGTGAATGTGAGTTTTATAGGCTGCTTCTTTGCAGCCATTGATGCTAATAAATGTTTGTTTCTTCATTTAATAAATTACTTTTTCAATTTCCCCCTTCTTTTCATTCCTTATATAGATAGTCCTTTTATGGCTTTTTTACTTCAGGGAATGTATTAAAAATAGGAATTTGAAAATGATTTTGTGATTAATTATGGTTTTGTAACCTCACCTGGAAATTCTTTTCTGTAGGATGAGAAACTTGAGTGTTCTAGGATTCTGTCTTGTGAGACTAACAGTCCAAGGAATCTCCTTTGATTGTTTTCTATAAGCATTTACTCTATTTGTTAAAGCTGCATTGCTGTTTCCTATGATTCAGCTCAGCTATCTGTTGATTGCTGTGTGTGACACAAAAGAAGTAAGGTAATAGAAATCTCTTCTAGACAAATACAAATAGTGTACTGATTCAGAAATATAGAATACCAAAGGGGTGACTTGATATTAACATAAACAAATAATCAAATGTTAAGTGATGACCCATGGTTGGAAAAATGGTCAGTTATGAGACAGACATGGATTATTTCAATAATTCCTTTTCTTCTAATGGTGGCTTTACAATTTAAAAAGACTTAACTATAGGATGTATCTTTTAAAAGAGACCTCTTAGTGTTAAATCAATCCTTGGAGAAAACTGAATGTCTATGAGTATAGTGTTTAAGTATATTAACCTAAAATTACTTCATTCAATGTTTATAAATGTTTTATTTTGAAATAATTTCAAGGTAATTAATAGAAGATCATAAAAATAGTTTCAGGAGCCCTGGCCAGTGTGGCTCAGTTGGTTGAGTGTCATCCAGGCACCAAGAGCTCGCTGGTCAGAGCACATGCCTGGGTTGCAGGCTTGATTCCTGGTAGGGGGAATGCAGGAAGCAGCTGAATGTTGTTTCTCTCTCACATTGTTGTTTCTCTCTCTCTCTCTCCTCCCATCCTCTCTCTCTAAAATCAATACAAACATATTTAAAACATATTAGTACAAGGAATTCCTTTGTATCCTTCACCCAGATTCACCTATTAACATTTTGCCAAACTTGCTTTATCATTCTATTTCTTTCACCCCTTTTTTCCTAAATACTTTGGTGTGTATTTCTAAAGAACAAAGGCATTCTCTTACATAGCCACAGTACAGTGACCAAATTCGGGAAATTTAACATGGATACAATATTAGTGTCTAATCTTGAGTCCTTATTTCACTTAACAATTGTTCCAATCACTTCATTTGTTGTCGCAAAACTTTCTCAACAACGTAAAACCACTCAGTTCTCTTCTATGGGTTCTTTTTGTTTAAACTTATCAGTAAGTTTTAACTTGCCTATGAACACTGGGAAAACTATAGCAGACTTTGAAAAGCTATTTGAAGAGAACATATATTATTACTATTGACTAATATGTTAAAACCATAAATATGGAATGGTTACTGGTGAATTGTGAGTAATTCTTTTTCATGGATATCTATTTTAGGTATCAAGTGTTTGCTTCTTATTACATGAGCCTGTAGTTCTGTCACCATCCTTGCCCCACTGTTTGACAGAGTGTGGGCCCAAGTTTATAAAAATTAGGAAGGAGATAAGGGAAGTATATATTATCCCTCTATTGCCACATTTCTCCACGTTCTGCCTTCTGGAAGACTATATTCTCTATCAACATAATTACAAATGGAGAAGAGCTCAGAATTGTCAACTATATACTGTAATTAAATGCGTAACATTTTGAACCTTCTCTCTCTCTCTCTCTCTCTCTCTCTCTCTCTCTCTCTCTCTCTCTCTCTCTCTCTCTTTCTCTCTCTCTCTCGTTCCTGATTAAAGCCTGATTAGTCTGCTTCCTAGGGCCCTGAGAATATCATCCTCCTTAGACATCTGCATTATACATACTGGTTTAATGTCTTATTGGTCAGCTTCCTATTTTAATTACCTAAACTCTATGGGTAATAAGTCAGGTTTTCAGGGTGAGCAATAGCACTCAAGAAACAACACAGAATTTAGAAATTCCATTCTGGGATGCTACTATACATTCCCCTACCACCCAGTGAAGAAGAGAATGGTTCTCTGTTGACCTCCTTAAAGCTGAGTGGCAAATGTTTTAAGAACAATGATGTCCAGCTGTATGGCTGCAGAGCTACAAGAATTGGGAAGTTATCACTCACTCCTCTCAACTAAGCAGAAATGTTTGCACACTAAACAGAGATATCTGGCACACTCTATAAGTATTTTTAAACTCATGGGGATGCTGTTGTGAGTGATAAGAAAAGGACTGATTTAAATTGTCACTATATTTAAATTAACTTTGTCATTAACCCCCAACCCCTACCATGTATGGTTGTTAAAATTCAAGCACCATTATGTAGGAGGGGACCTTAAAAGACCTCCTTTGTCATTGGAAATGTTTGGAACTGCTACCCTGGAAGGTTTTTTTCTCTGCTGGAATGTTTTATCATGTGTGCTCATAGAATACTACTACACTTTTCCTTTTAAGAAGAGGGTTGTTCACATACAAACCACTTGTCTTCTCTCTTTTCCAGCTTGATACAGAGTTAATAAAATGTGAATGTTCTATCTTCAAAAAGCAATTTATCTACCTTCACACAAAGTAGGTTATTAAAACAAAATGCAAAGCACTAATAAATGTGTATTATAATAAACATCAAAATAGTGATTTCTTTTTAAAAATATTTATTCATTGGGGTGACATTGGTCAACATGAACATACAGGTTTCAGGTGTGGATTTCTATATTACAAGATCTTTGTATTGCACCATGTGACCACCACTCAAAGTCAAATGTCCTGTCACCATGTTAGGATCCCTACTCCCCCAACCCCTTCACTCTGGCAATCACCGCACTGCTATTGGTGTTCACAAATTTTAGTTTTATATGCCACATATGAGTGAAATCATATGGTTCTTAGCTTTTTCTGACCGACTTATTTCACTTAGCATAATGTTCTCAAGGTCCATCCATGTTGTTGCCAATGGCACTATTTCATCCTTTCTTATGGCTGAGTTATATTCCATTGTGCATATATACTACATCTTCTTTATCCAGTCCTCTATTGTGGGACACTTCGGTCATTTCCATGTCTCAGATACCATGAAAAATGCTGCAGTGAACCTAGGGATGCATATATCTTTGTGAATACATGATTTAGATTTTTTTGGTATATACCCAGGAAAAGGATTGCTGCGTCATAAGGTAGCTCTGTTCTTAATTTTGAATGAATCACCAAACTGCTTTCCATAGAGGTTATACCAGTCTACATTCCCACTAGCAGTGAATGAGAGTTCCGTTTTTCAAAACCTCTCCAACACTTATAATTGCTTGTCTTATTGATAACGGCCATGCCAACAGGTGTAAGATGGTATCTCATTGTAGTTTTGATTGGCATTTCCACTTACCAGTGAGGTTGAACATCTTTTCATATATCTTTTGGCTGTTCATATATCTTCTTTGGGAAAGGTGTATTTTCAAGTCCTCTGCCAACTTTTTGATTGGATAGTTTGTTTGGTGTTGAATTTTATGCGTTATCTGTATATTTTGGAAATTAAACCTTTGTCAGAGCAAGTGTTTGCAAATATCTCCCATTTGGTTGCCTACCTGATTGTTTTGTTGTCAATTTCTTTTCTGTGCAGAAGCATTTTAGTTTGATATAGTCCCGTTCATTTGTTTTTGCCTTTACTTCCCTTGCCTTTGGAGTCAAGTTAAAAAAAATGCTCTCTATGACCAAGGTCCATAAGTTTGGTACTTATATTTTCTTCTATGTAACTTACTGTTTCAGGTCTTATATTTAGGTCTTTGGTCCATTTTGAATGAATTTTTGTACATGGGAACAGACTGTAATCCAGTTTCATGTAACTTTCCAGTTTTCCCAGCATCATTTATTGAAGAGACTGTCTCTACTCCACTGTGTATTTCTGGCTCCTTTGTCAAAATTACCTGTCCATATACATGTGATTTTATAGCTGGGCTCTCTGTTCTGTTCCATTGATAGGTGTGTCTGTTTCTCTGCCAATACCATGCTGTTTTGATTTATCATAGCTCTGTAGTATAATTTTAAGTCAGGTAGCTAGCATACCTCTAGCTTCATTCTTTTTTCTCAGGATTGCTTTGACTATTTTGGGCCTTTTGTGGTTCCATACAAATCTGATTATTTCTCATTCTATTCTTTTAAAAAAATGACATTGGGATTTTGATGGGGATTGCATTAAACCTATAATATTGCTTTGGGCAATATGGCCATTTTAAACATGTTGATTCTTCCAACCCATGAGCATGGAATACTCTTCCATTTTATTGTGTCTTTTTCAATCTCTTTTAATAATGCCTGGTAATTTTTAGTATGTAGGTCTTTCACATTCTTTGTTAAGTTTATTTGAAGGTACTTTTTTTACTCTTTTGGTTGCTATTGCAAAAGGAATTGGTTTCTTTGCTTCTTTTTCTGACATGTTGTTATTATATAAGAAGGCAATGAATTTTTGCAGTTTGATTTTGTATCCTGCAACTTGACTGTATTTGTTTATTGTTTCTATTAGGTTTTTGGTGGAGCCTGTAGGGATTTCTATATACAGAATCATGTCATCTGTAAAAACTGACAGTTTGACTTCTTCCTTCCCTATTTGGATGCCTTATATCTTTCTCTTGCATTATTGCTCTGGCTAGGACTTCTAGCACCATGTTGAAAAGTAATGGTGAGAGTGGACATTCTTATCTTGTTCCTGATCTTAGAGGAAAAACTTTCAGTTTTTCACCAGTGAGTAAGATATTAGCTGAGGGTTTATCATAGATGGTCTTTATTATGTTGAGGTATTGTCCTTCTATCTCTATTTTATTGAGTGTTTTGTTGTATCTTATCAAGTGCTTTTTCTTCATCTATTGATAAGATCATGTGATTTTTATCCTCCCTTTTGTCTATGTGGTATATTAAGTTGATTGATTTGTGTATGTTGAACCATCCTTGTGCCCTTGGAATGAACCCCACTTGATCATGTTTTATTTTTTAGATGTACTATTGTATTAGATTTGCTAGTATTTTGTTTAGGGTTTTTGCATCTGTGTTCATGAGAGATATTGGTCTGTAGTTTTCTTTTTTGGTGTTATCTTCACCAGGTTTTGGTATCAGAGTTATGTTGTCCTCATAGAATGTTTTAGGAAGTATTGCCTTTTCTTGAATTTTTTTTTTGTAAGAGTTTGAAAAGGATAGGTTTTAAATCTTGTTTGAATGTTTGGAAGAATTCACTGGTCAAACCATCTGGTCTTGGACTTCTGTTTTCTGGGAGGTTTTTGATGGTTACATTAATTTCCTACTGCTGATTGGTCTATTCAGATTTTCCATTTCTGTATTATTTAGTCCAGGGATGTTATATATTTCCAGGAACTTATCCATTTATTTAAGGTTATTGAATTTGGTGGCATATATATTCTAGTATGATCCTTTGTATATCTGTGATGTCTGTGATGACTTCTCTCTCATTTCTGATTTTGTTTATAAGGATCTTTTCCTTAGAGAGTCTAATCAGGTCTTTGTCAATTTTATTAATCTTTTCAAAGAACCAGCTCTTTGTGGTATCGACTTTTTTCTTCTCTATTTCATATAATTCTGCTGACTTTCAGTTGCTTCTGTTCTTCTTTTTCTAGCTTTTTAAGATGCGATATTAAGTTGTTTACTTGTGATTTCTCTGGTTTCTTCAGATAGGCATGCAGTGTTATAAAATTCCCTCTTATTACTGCATCCCAGAGATTTTACTTTTTTGTATTATTATTTTCATTTGTCTCTGCATATCTTTTGATCTCATCTTTTATTTCTTCTTTGACCAACTCATTTTTTAGTAGTATGTTGTTTAATCTCCACATATTTGTGGGTTTCTTCACTTCCTTTTTGCAGTTGATTTCTAATTTAAAGACATCGCGATCAGAGAATATGCTTGGTATAATTTCAATGTTCTTGAATTTGTTGATGTTCATTTTGTGACCCAACATATGGTCTATCCTTAAGAATATTCCACATGCACTGGAGGAAAAATGAATAATCTGATGTGCTGGGATGAAAGGTTCTGGGATGGTCATTATGTCTATTTCACCTAGTGTTTCATTTAAGGATAATATTTCTTTATTGATTTTCTGTTTGGTTGATCTATCTAGAGCTGTCAATGGAGTATTAAGGTCCCCAATTATGATTGTGTTTTGATCTGTTTCCCCCTTTAGTTCTGTGAGTAGTTTTATATATTTTGGTGCTACCTGGATGAGTGCATGTATAATAAGTGCTATGATTTAGTGTCCCCTTTTATCTCTATAAAATGTCCATCTTTGTCTCGTTATCTTGAATTTCATTTTTTCAGATATAAGTATGTCTACACCTACTTTTCTGTGGATATTATTTGTTTGGAGAATCATTTTCTATGCTTTTAGTTTGAATCTACATTTGTCTTTGTAGTTTAAATGTGTCTCTTGTACACAGCATATGGTTGGGTTTTGCTTTTTGACAACTCTACTATTCTATGCTTATTTATTGGTGAATTCAGACCATTTACATTTAGGGTAATTATTGTTGTATTAGGATTTCCTATAGCCATTTTATCTTTAATTTTCTGGTAGCTCTGTGTCTCCATTGGTTATTTTCCTTTGTGTTTCTGTCTGTTGTTTTTGTTTGGTGGTATTCCATACATTTTTACTCTTTTTTAAAGCTATTTGTCCTGGTTTGGGGATTTTTGTGTGTGGTTACCATTAGGGTATAAAAAATGAAGTTACATATATACTATAGGGTGTGTTTTTTTTTAAGTGCATTTGATCTTCATCTTCCTTTGCCAGTTCAGACCTTTACTTCCTTTCCTTTTATGTTTTTGTTGTCAAAAATTATCCCTGGCCCTGACTGGTTTGGCTCAGTGGATAGAGCATCAGCCTGCGGACTCAAGGGTTCCAGGTTCGATTCTGATCAAGGGCATATACCTTGGATGCAGGCACATCCCCAGTCAGGGGCATGCAGGAGGCAGCTGCTCCATATTTCTCTCTCATGGATGTTTCTGACTCTCAATCCTTCTCCTTTCCTCTCTGTAAAAAATCAATAAAATATATTTTTTAAAAAAATTATCCCTGTCTGTGTTGTAAGGTTTTTGGTTATTTTACTCATAGTGTTATGAACTGATGTTATTTATTTCATGTAGAATAACTCCCTTGCATATTTCCTTTAATGGAAGTTTTCTGGTGGTAAACTTCCCTCAGCTTCTGCATGTCTGGAAATGTCTTTATTTCTCTTTCATATTTAAAGGATAATTGTGTTGGTAATTAATTATTCTCTTTCAGACGTTTGGTTCTGCTCTCTTCTGGCTTGTATAGTTTCTGCTGAGAAGTCAGATGAAAGTCTGATGGGTTTTCTTTTATAGATCGCTTCCTTCTTTTCCCTGGCTGCTTTGAGAATTTCTTGTTTGTCATGAATTCTTTTTCTAAATTTATCTTTATAGTTTAAAGTATTACATATATCCCCTTTGTTTGTTTGTTTATTTACTTTTCCTACTGACCCCCTCCACCCTACACTTGCCACTCCCAGGCTTTCACCACTCTATTGTCTGTGTCCATGCATATAAGTTCCCCAGTTAATCACTCCCCACCCCCCACCCCCACCTTCCCTCTGAAATTTTTCAGTCTGTTGCATACATCTATGTTTATGGATTTATTTTGTTCATCAGTTTATTTTTTCTTGTTGTTGAGTTTTTTTTAATTCTTTATTGTTGAAAGTATTACATATGCCTCATTTTTCCCACATTCTCTCCTACTGCTTCCCCCCAGCACATGTCCTCACCCCTCCCTATTGTCTGTGTCCTTTGGTTAATTTCTTACCACCACTTCTGAGGCTAAATGGTCTGTTCGATTCTTCTATGTCTCTGGATATATTTAAGTTCATCAGTTTATGTTGTTCATTATATTCCACAAATGAGTGAGATCATGTGATATTTATCTTTCTCTGAGTCATTTATTTCACTTAGCATAATGCTTTCCAGTTCCATGCATGTTGTTGCAAATGGTAAGAGTTCTTTTTTTCTTTACTGCTGCACAGAATTCCATCATGTTAATGTACCACAGCTTTCACACAAACACACACACACACACACACACACACACACACACACACACACTATGACTTTAATTGCAAATATCAGAGGACATTTTCTTCTTTTTTTAAGGGAAAAACATATCTTTCAATATTCTTTATTGTTTAAAGTATTACATATAGAAGAACCAAGATGACAGCATGAGATATATATCTAAATGTGCAGCCTCCACAACTATATTTTTAAAATACAACTATAAGATAAACGGCCATCCTCCAGAACCAAGGAAGGGGAAGCTTTACAACTAGAAGGCAAGAAAAGGAGTGGATTGAGACTGAGTGGAAGCTCCCGGCGCCAAAACTGAGAGGTACTAATGCGCAGAACGGAGGCGGTGCGGTGGCGCAGGGGCACGGGTGAAAGGGAGCGGCAGCTGTGCTCGGTCCGTGGCTTGGAAGGAGACTATAAACTCCAGGGTCACACTGAATGTGACGCGGGCTGTAGGGCAACGGGGCAGAAGACGAGTGGTGTTCTAGCAGTGCTGTTCACAGCGAACACTGATGCAGAGAGTCAGGGACTGAGAGGCGTGCGCAGACCCCAGGGCTTAGAGACACTAAACCCGGAGAAACTGCAGCAGCCATTGTGGGTTACTCCAACCCAGTGACTCGGAGACCCCGCCCCATCCCACCTACAACCCCGCCCACGCTGTGTGCCTGCCTGCCTGCAGCATAACCTAAGGGTCTACGGCTGGGACAGAATTCCAAAAGATCTAAACCCCAAACAAGGAGGAGAAAAGCCTGCAGATCATTTCCTCCCAGTGATACCTCCTAGTGATAACTACAAGACTGTGCACCCAGCCTTCAAAGGCGTACAACAAGAGTGTCCTTCCTAGGTGATTAGGGAGGCTGAATCACTGGGCCCTGTACACAGAAAGCCAAAATGCAGAGACTAAGAAGCAGGTCACAAATGACAGAAATGGAGGAATGCAAACGACTGGATATAGAGTTCAAAACCACAGTTATTATGTTTTTCAAGAATTTTCTAGAAACTGCTGATAAATTTGAAAAGGACCAGCTAGAAATTAAGCATACACTGACTGAAATAAAGAATATTATACAGAGATCCAACAGCAGACAAGAGGATCACAAGAATCAAGTCAAAGATATGACATATGAAGAAGCAAAATCCACCCAGCCGGAAAAATGAAAAGAAAAAAGAAAAGAAAAGAAAAAAAGAATCAAAAAGTATGAAGATAGTACAAGGAGTCTCTGGGACAACTTCAAGCATACCAACATCAGAATTATAAGGGTGCCAGAAGAAGAGAGAGAGCAAGATATTGAAAACCTATTTGAAGAAATAATGACAGAAAACTTCCCTCACCTGGTGAAAGAAATAGACTTCCAAGTCCAGGAAGCGCAGAGGACCCCAAACAAAAGGAACCTACGAAGGACCACACCAAGACACATTATAATTAAAATGCCAAGAGCAAAAGTCAAGGAGAGAATCTTAAAAGCTGCAAGAGAAAAGCAGTTAGTTACCTACAAGGGGGAACCCATATGACTATCAGCTGATTTCTCAACAGAAACTTTGCAGGCCAGAAGGGAGTGGCAAGAAATATTCAAAGTGATGAATAGCAAGAACCTACAGCCAAAATTACTTTACCCAGCAAAGCTATCATTCAGAATTGAAAGTCAGATAAAGAGCTTCACAGACAAGAAAAAAGCTAAAGGAGTTCATCACCACCCAACCAGTATTATATGAAATGATGAAAGGTATCCTTTGAGAAGAGGAAGAAGAAAAAATAAAATAAAAGTTATGAACAACAAAGACATATCTATCAACAAGTGAATCTAAAAATCAAGTGAATAAAAAATCTGATGAACAGAATAAACTGGTGAATAGAATAGAATCAGAGGCATAGAAAGGGATTGGACTGATAATTTTCTGGTGTAAAGGGTGTTGGGGGTGCAGGAAGAGAATGGACAATGATTGTACACATGAGGACAGCGGGGGTGGTGGTGGGGACAGAGGGTAGGGTGGGAACTGGGAGGAGGGGAGTTATGGGGGGAAAAGAGGAACAACTGTAATAATCTGAACAATAAAGATAAATTTTTAAAAAAAGAAATAAAACCTATTCTCTCGCCAAAAAAAATAAATAAATAGAAGTAAAGTATTACATATAGTATTACATATGTCTCTTTTTCCCCCCATTGACCTCTTCCTGGCCACGCCACCCCACTAGCATATGCCCTCACCTCCCTAGTGTCTATGTACATTAGTTATGCTTATATACATGCATGTAAGTCCTTTGGTTGATCTCTTACCTCCCCCTCCAATGCCTTCCCTTTGAAGTTTGAAGTCTGTTTGATGCTTCTCTGTCTCTGTATCTGTATTTGTTCATAAGTTTATGTTGGTCACTATATCCCACAAAATGAGTGAGATCATGTGATGTTTATCTTTCTCTGACTGGCTTATTTCGCTTAGCATAATACTCTCCAGTCCCATGCATGCTGTTGCAAGTGGAAAGAGTCCTTTTTTTTTTTTTTACTGCTGCATAGAATTCCATCATGTTAATGTATCATAGCTTTTTTATCCACTCATCTGCTGTGTGGGCTGTTCCTAAATCTTAGCTATTGTAAATTGTGCTGCTATGAAGATAGGGGCACACATATTCTTTCTGATTGTTGTTTCTGGTTGCTTAATATACACTGAGTGGCCAGGTTATTATGACCACCCCATCAGTACTTCATTGGGCCACCTTTTGCCTTCAATACTGTGGCAATTCTTCTTGGCATTGAATCCACGAGATTTTGAAAGGTGATGTGAGGAATCTAACACCATGCCTGATGAATAGCACTGTCTAGTTCTGTGAGATTTGATGGTTGTGGAACCAGCTGTCTGATGGCTTTTACTTTGTCCCACAAATGCTCAATTGGATTGAGATCTGGTGATTATGGGGGCCACCTAAGCAAGGTAAAGTCTCCCTCATGTTCTTGAAACCACTCCTGCACAATATGAACACTGTGGCATGGTGCATTGTCTTATTGGAAGACGCTATCTCCATTGGGATATGCCATCAACATGATAGGATGAACTTTATTAGCAAGGATACTTAGGTATGTTGTGCTATTCAGACATTCCACACAAATTAAAGGGCCCAAATCATGCCAGAAAAACATGCTCATAACACTGCCCCCACCAGCTTGAAGGGTGATACTCATGCATGTGGGGTGCATGCTTTCATGCTGTTTCCTCCAAATTTTCACTCTGCCATATACATGATGCAACTGGAAAAGTGATTCATCGGACCACATGTCTTTTTTCCAATACTCGACTGTCTAATCCTTGTGTTCCTGTGTGAATTGAAGATGTTTTATCTTGGTAACTGCAGACAGCAAAGGTGTTTGAACAGGCCTTCAGCTTCCACATCCCATATGATGCAGTGTACGGCTAATTTGCCTACAAACATCAAGTAGTCATAATAATCTGGCCATTCAGTGTATGTTCCTAGAGGTGGGATCACTGGGTCAAATGGCAATTCCATGTTTAATTTTTTGATGAAATTCCATACTGTATCCCATAATTGCTGCAGCAGTCTATATTACCACCAGCAGTGTGCTAGGATTCCCTTTTCTCCACATCCTTACCAAGGCTTGTTGTTTGTTGATGATAGCATTCTGATAGTTGTTACATGATACCTCCTTATCATTTTAATTTGCATCTCTCTAGTGATTAGAGCCTTTGAACATTTTCCCATATGTCTCTTGGCCTTCTGTATGTCCACTTTGGAGAAGTATCTATATTGTTTCTTTGTCCATTTTGAATTATATTGCTTGTCTTCCTTTTGCTAAGTTGTATGAGTTCCTTATATATTTTGGGAATTAACACCTTATTGGATCTATCATTGCCAAAATGTTCTCCCATGCAATGGGCTCTCTTTTCATTTTGTTCATGGTTTTTTTTGCTGTGCAGTTTTTGTGTTTGTGTTTGTGTGTGCGTGTGTGTGTTTTAATGTAGTCCTATTTGTTTATTTTCTCCTTGGTTTTCTTTACCCTAGGAGATATGTCAGTAAACATATTGCTATGTTAGACGTCTTTTGCTGCCTTTGGTTTCCTCCAAGAGTTTAATGATTTCACAACTTACATTTAAGTTTTTTATCTATTTTTAGTTTATTCTTCTGTATAGTTTAAGTTAGTGATCTAGTTTCATTTTTTTGCATGTATCTGTCCAATTTTCCCAGCACCATTTATTGAAAAAAGTCTTTACTCCTTTGTATACTCTTGCCCCCTTTGTCAAATATTAATTGAGCATAATGGCTTGGGTGGATTTTTGGATTCTCTGTTTCATTCCACTGACCTATATACCTGCTCTTGTACCAGTACCAGGATGTTTTGAGTACAGTGGCTTTGTAATATAACTTGGTTTATGGTACTGTGATCCCTCCAACTTTGTTCTTTTTTTTAAATTTTGTTTTATTGCTTAAAATATTACAAAGAGTACTATATGTGTCTCCTTTTTTTCCTCTTGATCTTCCCCTGGCCTCTCCTACCCCCGCTCCCCCACCGTGTTTTGTGTTCATTAGTTATGCTTATATCCAACTTTGTTCTTCTTTCTCAAAATTGCTACAGCTATTTGGGGTCTTATTTGATTCCATATAAATTTTTAGAGTATTTGTTTTAGGTCTGTGAAATATGCCAGTGGTATTTTAATGTGAATTGCATTGAAATTGTAGATTGCTTTTGGTAATATGGACATTTTCATGATGTTAATTCTACTAATCCATGAGCATGGTATATTCTTCCAATTGTTTATATCTTCCTCCATTTCTTTTTTCAACATCATGTAGTTTTTCAAGTACAGGTCTTTTACTTCCTTAGTTAAGTTAATGCCGAAGTATCCTAATTTTTTTTTGTTGCAAAGATAAATGGGATTTTTTTTAGTTTCTCTTTCTGAGAGTTCATTACTAGTGTATAAAAATGCCATTGATTTTGGGGTGTTAATTTTGTACCCTGCTACATTGCCAAATTCACTTATTAAATCTAGTAGTTTTTTGGTGGAGTCTTTAGGGTTTTATATGTATAGTGTCATGTCATCTGTGAATAATTAGTTTTACTTCCTCCTTTCCAATTTGGATGCCATTTATTTTTTCTTCTTGTCTGATTGCTATGGCTAGCACTTCTAGTACTATATTGAATAAGCGTTGTGAAAATGAACTTTCACTATCTTGTACCTGTTCTTAGGAGAAATGCATTTAGTTTTAACCTTTCAGTGTGATGTTGGCTGTAGTTTTTTCATACATGACTTTTATCATATTGAGCTATGATCCCTCTAATCCCACTTTGCTGAGAGTTTTTATAAAAAATGGGTGTTGGATTTTGTCAAATGCTTTTTCTGCATCAATTGATATGATCATTTGATTTTTTTCTTCCAATCTGTTTATGTGCTGTATCACATTTATAGATTTGCGAATATTGTACTAGCTTTGCATCTGCATAATAAATCCCACTTAGTCATGATGTATGATCTTTTAATGCATTGCTGGATCCTATTTGCTAATATTTTGTTTAGGATTTTAGTATCTACATTCATCAGTAATACTTGCCTGTAATTCTCTTTCTTTGTAGTATCTTTTTTTCACATGTGCAAACTGTTTTATTTTATGTTATTTTTAAAGAAGATTTAATAATTTAGGAAAAATATTAAACTTAAAGACTTAATTGGAAAAACAGAACCATGATACAATGCTCTATAGACAGTATGGTCCTAATTGTGTAAAAGAAAATACATGAATATATAGAGAGATACACAGAAATGACAAAGATATATTCATATGAACTGGTACAAATTTCATTATTAAGAAACATAATAAATATTCTTGAAACTTCACTTTATAACAAATTCCCTTTTTCTCTTTACATTCTATCTTTGGCCCTCTTGCATTTCCTCAAATTTAAAACTTGTGGTTCCTATGCCTAGGATGACCTCCTCATTCCCTCCAGCTATTTATTTATTTATAATTTAAATTTTGCATTGTTTAAAGTATTACATATGTCTCCTTTTTTCCCCATTGACCTCTCCCCAGCCACTCCAACCCCCCCCAGCACATGCCCTCACCTCCCTACTGTCTGTGTTCATTGCTTATGCTTATATGCATGCATACAAGTCCTTTGGTTGATCTCTTACCCCAATCCCATCCTCCCCTGCCTTCTCTCTGAGGTTGGACCATCTGTTTGATGCTTCTATGCCTTTGGATCTATTTTTGTTCATCAGTTTATGTTGTTCATTACATTCCACAAATGAGTGAGATCACATGATATTTCTCTTTCTCCGACTGCCTTATTTCAATTAGCATAATGCTCTCCAGTTCCATCCATGCTTTTGCAAATGGTAAGAGTTCTTTCTTTTTTATAGCAGTGTAGTATTCCAGTTTATGGATGTACCACAGTTTTTTAATTCACTTATCTGCTGATGGGCACTTAGTCTGTTTCCAAATCCTAGCTATTGTAAATTGTGCTGCTATTAACATAGAGGTGCATATATCCTTTCTGCCTGGTGTTTCTGATTTCTTGGGATATATTTCTAGAAATAGGATTACTGGGTCAAATGGGATTTCCAGTTCTAAGTTTTTGAGGACACTCCATGCTGTTTTCCACAGTGGCTGTACAAGTCTGCATTCACACCAGCAGTGCACAAGGGTTCCTTTTTCTCCACATCCTTGCCAGCACCTGTCATTTGTTTGTAGTAACGTTATCTAGTTTTGGAATTAGGGTAATGGTGACATCATTAAAAAAGCTTGGAAATATTCCTTCCTCTTGCTTATTTTTGGAATATCTTGAGGAGAATAGGTGTTCCTCTTTGTATGCTTAATAAAACTCCCTTGTGAAGCCATCTGCACCAGGACTTTTGTTTGCTGTGAGTTTATGGTTATTGTTTCAATTTCATCAATAGGTATTGGCCCATTCAGTTTTTCAGATTCTTTCTGATTTTGAGTTTAGGAAGATTGTATTTTTGTAGGAATATGTCCATTTCTTCCAGGTTGTCCAGTTTGTGAAATATATTGTTTCATAGTATTTTTTTTATTTCATTGCTTAAAGTATTACAACAAGTGATAGATAAGTATTACAACAGATGATAGATAGATCTCCATTTTTTCCCCTTGCCC